>JAVGWX010000011.1:14598817-14687007 GCA_036924085.1 Ariolimax columbianus
ATAGGGCCTTTTGAAGTCATCTTGGCAATTGTCAAAAGAAAGAAACTCGCTATGTACGGTCACATATCGAGATCAAATGGTCTTGCAAATACGATCCTCCACGGAAAGGTGTAAGGAAAATGACGAAGAGGCCGTCCCAAAGAGAGGTGGGAGGACAACATAAAAGAATGGACCAATCTCCGACCAGAAGAGTCACAGGCAGCGGCCGCTGATAGAGAGGAGTTGCGAGGAGTTGTGAGGATGTCTTCGTGTGTGCCCCGACGACCTCACCGGTTACGGGATGACCTAACCTGATACTGTCCAGTCACGTTAAGTTATGGTCTGTAACCCTATCGGGCCGGTTCAGTCCTAGAGTCGCCAAGTTTATATCTGCGTGGGTATTATTGTAAACGTATACCTGGGGGTGGGAGTATGTATGTATGTATGCATGTATGTACATGGAGATGGCTGCAAGGGCGTTTCTTGCTTGCTGTTGAATACCCACGATGGGTAACTTTACTCTTTTTGTGCCCCCTAAAAATTGGGTTAAGTGGCGGGTTGCAGTACATTTCTTTACATCTCGAGCGTGCTGATGAAGGTGGAGTGGGATCCTCCAGGCTTCCTCTGTGTGTTGCTCACTAATACAAGGATCCCGTCGATCCCCTACCCTGTTACCTGAACAAAGGTATTCTGAAGAAAGGTGATAAAAGGAATGGAGCAGAAAAGTTTGAGAATCACCGGTGAATATCCTTGATTGTCTGCACGAGAAACATACGAGAGGATTGTGTTAGAGAAACGAGAATAGGATCCCTGATACACGAAAAGCTTACCTTAAGATACCACCAAATATGTGATATTAATTACCCCGATAGAGTAAAATAATCTCCAACTCGTCAAATTTCCCAAACCGCCATTCACACAACATGAGTTCTGAGTGTTGAGTAGTTCTAGGAACAATCAATCAATAAATCAATTAATCAATCAAAACAGTTCAGCTTCACATAAAACACAGAAACTAAATAATTAAAAGTCAAGTTCCAGCAAATCTGACTAGCTTTGCATGGTTTTCTGATTGATAGTTTTGAAAGAAATCGAAACGTGGATTGGAATAACTTAGAACTTGTACAAAGATGTGTCTACCACTACATCCCCTACAACAACGCCTACTACGGACTGTCTCTACATGTTCCTAATTTACGCAGTTTTAAATTCAGGCGGTCATACATACGCAATTATGTGTCCATACAATCAGTATACCAACATACAAAAACGTATACCAACATACACACAGGTATACCAACATTCACACAAGTATACCAACATTCATACAAGTATACCAACATTCACATAAGTATAATAACATACACAAGTATACCAACATACACACAGGTATACAAACATACACACAGGTATACCAACATTCACACAAGTATACCAACATTCACACAAGTATACCAACATTCACACAAGTATACCAACATGCACACGCGTAAACCAACATACACACAGGCATACTAACATTCACATAAGTATACCAACATACACAAGCGTATACCAACATACACAAGTATACCAACATTCATTCATGTATACCAACATAATAATAATAACTGTCCATTGTTGTCGATGAGGACCGCCGACATCATCCTTGTCACAAATTCCCCTGTTGGGTGTGGGTGCGCATGTGGCTGAACAGGCCAATGCGGGCACGAAAACATCTGCTACATATCGGTCACACGAGGTTTGTAGAAGGGGATGGTGTTCCCGCTGCTCGGGATTTCCGGGTCTCGCGTCTGCTCTGGGCTTTCACAACACGGTCGTCTTCGCCGGTAGCTACACCCGATTTGACTGCGCCTCTCCAGTCAGATCTGTTTTTGCGCAAGACATTCCCAGGTGTCGATGTCTGTCTGGCAACTTTTCTGTGAGTCCTTCAGACCGTCTTTAAAACGTTTCTTTGGGAGCCCTCTCTCTCGCCATCCCTCTCTCAGCTCGCCGTAGAGAAGCTTCTTTGGGAGCCGCTCGTCTGACATACGGACGAGGTGTCCGGCCCATCCAAGTCTGGCTTTTTCTAGCAGTACATGGATGCTGGGCATGTTAGCCCTCGAGAGAACCTCGATGTCAGTGACACGATCTTGCCATCGAATGTAGAATATTCGCCCCAGGCAACCTGTGTGGAAGTGGCTTAACCTCCTTGCATGTCCAGAGTATGCAGTCCAGCGTTCACAAGCGAATAGTAGGGCTGGAATGAATGTTGCACGGTAGACAAGCGTATACCAACATACACAAGTATACCAACATTCACATAAGTATACCAACATACACAAACGTATACCAACATACACAAGTATACCAACATTCACACAAGTATACGAACATACACAAACGTATACAAACATACACACAAGTACACCAACAAACACACAAGTATACCAACAAACAGACAAGTATACCAACAAACACACAAGTATACCAACATTTACACGTAAATCAACAAACGCAAGTATACCAACAAACACACAAGTAGACCAACATAAACACAAGTATACCAAGAAACACGCGAATACCAACAAACACAGAAGTATACAAACAAGCACAAGTATACCAACAAACACAAGTATGCCAACAAATACACAAGTATACCAACAAACACACAAGTATACCAACAAATACACAAGAATAACAACAAATACAAGTATACCAACAAACACCGAAGTTTACCAACAAACACACAAGTATACCAACAAACATACAAGTATACCAACATTCACACAAGTATACGAACATACATAAACGTATACAAACATACACACAAGTATACCAACAAACACACAAGTTTACCAACATTTACACGTAAATCAACAAACGCAAGTATACCAACAAACACACAAGTAGACCAACATAAACACAAGTATACCAACAAACACGCGAATACCAACAAACACAGAAGTATACAAACAAGCACAAGTATACCAACAAACACAAGTATAACAACAAACACAAGTATACCAACAAATACACAAGTACACCAACAAACACACAAGTATAACAACAAACACAAGTATACCAACAAACACACAAGTATAACAACAAACACAAGTATACCAACAAATACACAAGTACACCAACAAACACACAAGTATAACAACAAACACAAGTATACCAACAAATACACAAGTATACCAACAAATACACAAGTATAACAACAAAGACAAGTATACCAACAAACACAGAAGTTTACCAACAAACAGACAAGTATACCAACAAACACACAAGTATACCAACAAACACACAAGTATACCAACAAACATATAAGTATACACATACAGTTTAGTTTAGTCCTACCGATTGTACAATTACGGCAAGAGGCAGAGGTCGTTGGAGATCGATTGCAGCCAAATTCGAATTGAATTCATTTTTAGTTATGTCGATTGACAAATCAGTTTACTACGAAGCTCGACTGCAATGGATCTCCATTGTCCTCTGTCTCTGGTCCTGATGGTACAATCTGCCAGCTTGTCCCTGCCCATCTTGAGATGTTACCCTCCAACTTTTAGCATTACTTGCGGTATTATTTTCAGCAATGTGACTAATTATCATAACTAGTGAACTCTATAGTCGATCATCGATTCTCTCATTTCTCCTAATCTATTCAAGATTTCCTTATTTGTTTTATTTTCTCTCTAGCAGATGCGCGTCATTTTGTCTACATAACACACGTTTCAAACGAACTAATTCTCTTTTCCAAGTGTTTGCCTTTGTTAATGTTTCTTTAGCACACAAGACGAATGAACTGGTTTCTCTACTTAATTTGTGACTGACTTGCTTGAATGTCAATATATGACTCATGTTGGTGAAAACAGATTTGGCTATCCCTATTCTATTTCTGATTTCCATTTCCCGTCTCCAATTTTCCATTATTATCTTTACAAGATAGGAGAGGCTCTTGACTGATTCCCGGATTTGACCGTCCATTTTTATAAACATGTGTGTATTTATACATAGGAGGCGTGTTCAAATGAAACCGGACCAAACTGCAAGAAGTAAACTTACGTGCGATGCGCATGATGACGTCACCTCTGGTGTAAACAGCCCATACCAACCGTCAAGTTTGCACAATTTCAATATCCTCCGACTCACAGTTTCCTCAGCAGACCGTTGAAAACATGGCGGGTGTGATACGGAAAAGATCAGGAGTTGATCAGTGAACGGTGATACGGTTTCTAACAGATGAAGGGTGTAGACTAGTTGACATTCATCGCAGAATGGAGGCAATATATGGTGACAAAAAGTGTGTCGAAGACAACAAGATCTGAACAACACGATGTTTAAAGAAGGACGTGAGTTGAAGCAACAATATACGCCTGCCCTGGTCTCGGACGTGAGTTAACGCAACAATATGCGCCTGCCCTGGTCTCGGTAGTGAGTTAACGCAACAATATGCGCCTGCCCTGGTCTCGAAAGATCTTACGTTAACTCACGTCCTTCTTTAAACACCGTTGGAGGATAATGAAATTTTGCAAATTTGACGGTGGGTATGTGCTGTTTAAGCCAGAAGTGACGTCATTATGTGCATCGTACTTATGTTTACTTGTTGCAGTTAGGTCCGGTTTTATTTGAACACGCCTCGTACATACAAGTCTACTTGAATGACATAATTGCATCCCAACATTCGTGATTACACATAGTTACTTATACGTCACACAAACTTTTTCAGATGTCGCAACAAATAGGTACTGAGAAATCAATCATTAGGATAATCCAGAACATATGTAGACATCGAGAGGCAATCATTTAAACAAACAGATCATGTTTCAATAAGCCAGAATGCGCGATAAGGATGATTGTTACCACAAAATCTATGAAACGATGACGACATAAAATGGTGTTCATAGTTGCAATAGGGGTGTCCAAGTTAATGGAAGTTAATGTCATCCTAAGAGGAAGCGAGCGATCAAGACTCACTTTTACATCTCAAACACCTTTACATTTCAGACACCTTTACATCTCAGACACCTTTACATCTCAGAAACCTTTACATCTCAGACACCTTTACATATCAGACGTGCAGAGACATCAAAGCACGAGCTTTTTGTGAAATGAGAGATACAGAGGACAACGTCAAATTGAGAGGCATACTCAGAAAACATCACAACCAGTCCTAGGACTGACCAACCAGAGCATTGGATCAAACAGAGAGACATGATCAGACAACCTTACAACCAGTCTCAGAAATGATCAACCAGAGGATAGGTTCAAATGGAACGACATGCTCAGACAACCTTACAACCAGTCTCAGAACTGATCAACCAGAGGATAGGGTCAAATAGAGAGACATGCTCAGACAACCTTACAACCAGTCTCAGGACTGATCAACAAGAGGATTACTCGTACCCACATACACAATCTTTTCCACTCCTCCCCCATACACATAAACTAACATATTTCCATTCCTTGTCATTGCAATATTTAATGAATCCCTCTTAAAACCCTCACACGCAATTGCATAATACAAACAAGCTCACGCACTTAGATAATACAAACAACCCCTAACACACATCCTCACAAAAAACACAAGCATTAGTACACCTACATTCGGGCTTAAACACATTGTGCCCACGTAGCACAATATTGGTACACAACATATAAGCTATAGAACAGCTGTAACCTCTTAGCATGTCGTGATAGACCAACTGAGCAAGGTTGTGCATGTAACTATCAACTTGGCCATGTAACACCACTGTTAACGAAACTATTGCTGTACACAATCGGAATCAGACCTACTGTAAGGGGTCGACTGGAAAAAAGGTTTTATGCTTCACTTGAAACAAAAAAGGTAAACGCGAGGTCCACATATAATAATAATAATAATAATAATAATAATAATAATAATAATAATAATAATAATAAACAGCAAGAAGAAGACGAAGAAGAAGAAGACGAAGAAGGAGAAGAAGAAGAAGAAGAAGAAGAAGACGAAGACGAAGAAGGAGTAGCTGCAACAATGAAATTGCCATAAAGGTGTCAGAAGAAGAATGGCTACGGCATCACAGAGGATAACTAAAATGAGAAACTTACGACAGGACAATAACAAAATTTTTATTTTTTTTTATTTATGCAGATCTTGAAGACTTGCATTTTCTCGTTGGAAAGTACGGATCCGATACATGACCAGCCACACAGACATTATAGGCAAAGTACCTAAGTGAGACATGATCAGTCATACAGACATTAAAGGCAAAGTACCTACCTGAGACATGACCAGCCACACAGACATTAAAGGCAAAGTACCTAAGTGAGACATGATCAGTCATACAGACATTAAAGGCAAAGTACCTACCTGAGACATGAGCAGCTACACAGACATGAAAGGCAAAGTACCTAACCGAGACAGGACCAGCAACACAGACATTAAAGGCAAAGTACCTAACCGAGACATGCCCAGCCACACAGACATTAAAGGCAAAGTACTGATCCGAGATATGACCAACCACACAGACATTAAAGGCAAAGTACCTAACCGAGACATGACCAGCTACACATACATTAAAGGCAAAGTTCGGATCCGAGACATGACGAGTCACACAGACATTAAAGGAAGAAGTTGGAACCCTTCTAGCTAAAGGGCTAAAAAAACCGCTAAAAATACTAAGGATAACTAAAAAGCAAATTACAGCAAACCTAAAAGAGTTGGATATAAAACAAAATTGACTAATAAACAATACTAGTCTAGGAAACTAAAATACTTTGGTCACAATGGTCTTGAAAAATTATACTGGAACATATAGTTTCTGGCAAGGGAGGCAGACGCAGGCCGAGGACACATAACATTAAAGAGGATCTGAGGATGACCAGAACAGCCAAAGATTCAGTCATACAAATCATCTGTTATGAGAGCGATGATTTGCAACGGACTCGATGCACGACTAGTAATAATAACAATAAAAATAATAACAATAATAGTTACTTATTTCAATGCAAGATGGCGAGAGTATTACACTTGTGTTGTGTGTGATATGTGATCACATATGGCTGTAAAGTGCCATCCTGGCACAGCGGACACTACCGAACTTGTGGGAGACATTAGTGGATTTGGTAGGTGGCATGTTTCACAATATGTGCTTTAGAGTATTATGCTTTTTCTGAGCATCGGTGATTAAGTTCGGCTCAGTGATCTGAGCACCTTGTGCGATGGTTGTGCGTTAGGAGACGTGTTCATGTGCAAGCGTCTCCCAGAAAGTGCTGTCAGTGCTAAAACTGTTCAGATGCACTTTGATTGAGTCTTTATGGCATTAGTTCTGTTCCCCCTAAACCGACCCCCACATTCCCTCCCCCACCCACCTGCACATTCTAAGCTCACAGTGCGACAGCTGGTTGGACGCGGTTACATTGCACTCAAGCAACACAAGCAGTTCATATGATTTGGTTATTTGCAGCAGTTTATAAATATCTGAGAGTCGTAATCTGTTATTTAAGGAGTTGGGGACATTAACTTGTCAAGTTTTCCTGCAGAAACAATTGTCGTTGAAACAGTTGAATTTACTGACATATCAGCTATAGACTGTCCATTTATCACATACTTACAGAAGAGTGGCAGCCGCAGCACCCCAGCACTATATAATTTTATCTTTGTGGCAATACTGATAAATTATCGGCCCCATACGCACATTTGCAAGGAGCTAGCCTATAATTCCCCATATCCAACAAGCAGGTTGCAGTATCTCACGTACCACAAGATAAACAGTGATCATAGATCGATAATTTTGTTCTTCCAGCTAGTCTTGTATTACCACAAACTCTCTATCCCTATCGTGTTATTCTCTCTTCCACCCATCCTCGTCTGTCAGTAGCAGAAATGGTCGGCACTGGATGACACACCGAATAATAGTGCACTGTCGTTTATCCGATTTTGGTCAACACGGGGATGGAAAACAAACATAAATCATCTCTCCTCATTTCTCAATGCAAAGCTGGGAACACGTTGCTTAGATTCGTGTGTTTATTTTACATTTGAGCTGGGTTTTTTCTGGAAACTAGCGTTAAAAGACGCTCATTTAAACTGTGAAAATATCTTGTCACTGTCTGTGATACCTTTCCGTGTATATTGTGTTACATGACATATTTGTTACTGCACTGTTTGATTTCCGGAAACCTCTAATATCAACTTTCATCATGTAAGTATTTGTATTTGTGAGGACATTCATCTCTTTAGTCGTTCGCCTTCAAATGTTGAATGTATAACTCTAATAAAGACAACTGTCAGATCAAAGTTACGTAAATCGCTAAACAGTTTCTCATGAAGCGAAGCAGGATGTTGTCAATCGATATTTCTTTCGCCGTTGGATGTTGCGTGGGTCTGTGACATTTGATCAGCTGTTATTGAGCATGGGACAAAGCTAGTCCATCCAGCAGAATCTTTAAGCAATACAAATCTCAACAGATATTTGCAGGTTAACGATTGCTGGTTTAGATTGTATTTATTGAGGACATGCTTCACGAAGAGCTGAAAAGAGATCGATTGATTGATTGATTGATTGGTTGATTGATTTGAGGCTTTGGTAACAAACGAGTGGAATGTGACGACTTCTTGCCTGACTTATTCCATTACGCTCCGATCACAAGACATGGCTGAAATTGAATCTTTCCACATATTCCAATTTTTGATCATCTTTTTTAGCTAAACTATTAAGTCTCAAGCAGCCTAGACCTCATCTTCTACTGGTCTTTCCCATGCATTTTTAGCTTTCACATTCGTTACCTCCCCTGTGTGATTTGATCCATCGAAAGTTTATTATCGTGTTAGCCATCTTTCTGAGGGTGCGTCCTACCCATTCTCTACTTGCTCTTCTTAATTTCCAGCCGTAGTTGTTATGTTCTGCTGCTGGTCTCAAATGTGTGTTTGTTTTACCTCTGGGCATCTAATATATGATCATTGGCTCTTTCTGTCTTGTCAGACGATAATAATTGTGCTTTGAAAAAAGGGATGTAACTATAGTGCATGGCGAAAACGAACGTGACCAATCACAGCAGAGAAGCGTCTTCTACAGTGTGTGCAAGGAAAATCAGGACCGTTTGCGAGTCCCGAGTTTTTAGTTGATTGTAATCAGTATGTCTTGTCTGTATTCCATGCTTAATCCTACCCGATCCATGCCGTCCTGTTCCCATGATTCCAAATTGATGCCGCATCATTCATATCGCGTTTGCATAGATCCTTGCACCGAAGAAGTTGCCACCTCTGAGACCTTTCTCGCACTGTAATTTCCCATAGAAAAGATCCTTTAGTATCCTGCCATCCTCCATCCCTCGACTGTGTCCCAGCCATCGTAGCATTCGAAGACTAAGCATAGAAAAGACCGTTACAAAGGCAGTACATCTAATACACGATAGGACAAAATATAGGCTTTTGAAATGTATACATACAGAACAATAGATTTCGGAAGGAAGAGCAAACTAATAAAGAAGTCAAGGGGGATTAGGAATGGGAAAGAAAATTCTGAAAGACAAGCAAATTAGGCAAATCAAATGTTTTGGGCATATGAAGAGACACGATTTACTGCTGAAGACAATATTGTGGTGGAGGGGAGGGGGAGGCGTTGAAGGCGCACGGACAAGATGTGGACAGGGATATAAGTGGGAGAGCAACCTCAATAGATGGACTTATAGTGTGACGAAGAACAGCTTACTGTAGATACAGGCCTTCTGACTCACGGGGAAATCCTTTTAAAACGTCCCATTCCACGGCTGACTAAATGACGGAACTTGCATGTATCAACTATCAATGCAACTATAATAGCGTGTTCGGGAAACAAAAATGAATACACAGTTGGTTTCAGGGCAGGATTCTGTGAAAGCATCACTCTCAGCAGTGATTTGTTGTGATTTTTACGATCAATTTGTTGTTGTTGTTTTTTTCTCTGTGGAGTGCTTGGATTGATTATAAACCTTGGCACAATATTAGTGTCGATATGTCGTTGCAAGAGGTTTTTTTCCGGTGAGTCAAACGGCCTATCTAAAGTAAGCCATGGCCGGAGTGTACTGTCAAGGCATGAAACAGCATGCTGGAAGTTCATTGCAGATTGGGAACAGATGGGCAAGATGTAAACAGGGATATACGTGGAAGAGCAGCATCAATAGATGGACTAATATACTGTGCCGCAGTGTACCGTCAAGGCACGAAACAGCATGCTGAAAGTTCCTTACAGAAAGCCTTGACGCGGAGACGACACTTGGCTGCAGCATCCTCTTGTGCAAAATATCTGACGTAGATATCAGTGAAGTCTGTATGTTATTGCATGTTTACATGGGGTTTTTATTTGTGTGGTTCGTCTTGGTTCATGAGGCAGAGTACCCTGTACTGTATTTTGTGATTGACGGCCCAGTGTATCCGACTTGAGTAGGAATGTGTAAGGGACACATCTCCCATAGGGTTACGACCTTACCGATTCATGAATCTGACCTTCGTCAGTTCAAATATCACTTTTTTCTTCTTCCTCTTCATCGTTGGCTCTGAAAATGATATGTTATTACTCTGCGTCGTAGTTTACAGCGAGGCTGTGATGCACCTTGCAGGGATTGAATTTACCTGATCTCTTCCCCCGTTTCTTCTCCCAGCCTGGCTTCAAGAATAAGCCTGTTCCCAGGGCCACCACTTGGAGGCGGACTAGCGTCTGGGACACTGGTTTGCTGATGCTGACGCAACCAGTCAGATATGAGTCACTGACGGCTGTCACTTCAATCACTGCGTCTTGTACCCTGGTCCCGTTTTCGACACTGATAACACAAAAAGTAGTCCGTGTAAACGGTTGATTCTGTTTGTATTGTCTCCCTTGACAGAGACCGTTTCGCAAACGTGGCTTTCTTTCCTTCAAACGTTAGAGTTCTCCTGTGACGGTCTTTGCCTTTAATCCGTCTTGCTTTTGATCGATTTTTCACTTCACTACTCCTGCCGATGATTCTGACATGTTTATAATTACCTTCGTTTTTCCAATGCTCGTTATGCGAGTGTTTATGGTATAAGTCCCTTCATATTTCTACATTGAGCTCAGTACAAAACCTATTATTACTATTATTATTATTACTATATTTTTATTATTATTATTATTATTATTATTATTATTATTATTATTATTGAGACCTTTGAAACATCGGTATTCGAAAGACTTGGACGAGTTTTATTGAAAAATAGGAAAACCAATAGTGAAGTTCTGGAAATGTTCTAGGTGGAACAGGTGTGTCTGAAGGAAATATAACGCAGAAAAAAATTTATTGTGGTCATATCAAGTACCATAACATTCTGCGTTATTTTTTTGTGAGGGAAGAGAAGACGATAAGAGAGCCAAAGAGCGACAGATGTACAGATGGACAGACAACATCAAGATGGGGTAGGTACACAGTTTGACTGCATGTTCTATTGTAGCAACCTGGCACGGGATGGGGGCAGCTGAATGGGATACATTACCGTCAACCTCCGTTATATAGGCGGCACTTGATGATGATGATAAAAACCTAAGTCTTGTTGGGTAGTGAGTCCCCTGCATTGATTCCTGAAGCAATGCGTTTTACATGATGAGGTTGCTAACCCCCATACACAACCTACTTCAGACTTCTTCACCATCTTTGGAAGATTAATGTGGTCGATAATAACGCGATTAAATGGGCAAGTTCGGTTTCTATGGCAGACGGTTTATGTATGTTTTATATAATTCGTAACATTCAACATGTCAGGCTGGGGAAATTATTTCGGAAGATAAACTACGGTTCCCCATATCTCTCACTATCTCATTCTCTTTCTCCTTTTCTCTTTATCCCTCTTTCCTTTTCTCTCTCGTGCTATCTCCTTTCTGTTTCTTTCTATCCATCCCTATCTCTTCCCCTCTCTTTGGCCAACTCTCTTACTCTCTCATCAACTCTCTCAATTTCGCGCATCCACTCCCTTTTCTTCAACCCACCCCCGCCCCTTTTCCTTTACCTCTATCTCCATCCTTCCGTATTCTCTCTTAATCTGTTTCATTTTTTTCTTTGAACTCTTTCTACCCTTCTTCTCCACCCTCACCTTTGCCCCTCTTCCTCTTGCCTACTCTTCCCCCCCCCCACCCCGCTCCCCCCCCTCCGTCTTCTACCTCCAACTTTCCCTATCTCTCCCTTCACTCAATCCCAAATCTCATTCTTAAATCAATCTCTCTCTCTCTCTCTCTCTCTCTCTCTCACACACACACACACACACACACACACACGCACGCACACACACACACATTTTTCCGCCAATGTCCGAATATTCCAATCTAAATGTACTTCACAGCGTATTTCCTCTCCGCCCAATGAAACGTTTAGATTAAATCAGGTGGGATTTCATCTAGTTATAGTGAAGCCAATAAAGAGAATGAAAAATTGTATTTTACGGTACTACGTGACGCGAGTTCTAAGCTGAAGCACGCATCCAGTAATGTATAAGTGTAATGTTTAATGGCATTACTACTTCCGTCTTTGATTTTTCTGTAACAACGAAACAATACTGCTGGGGGGAAAAAGAACAATATGTGACAAAGAGAGAATATGTCGGATTTTTTCAGCTCTGGGACTTACACTGTGTTATGAGTGTTCTTCTGTGGGTTTTATATGTTACAGATTGTTTAACATGATGAGGCTGCTAACCGCATACACAGCATCCTTTAGTCATCTTTAGTGACCTGTTTGTACAAGGGGCTTGTCATAAGTCTTTACCCTGACCATGAAGGGGTAGCAGGAGAAAGTTGAAACTCGGCACAGTGCTTATTCCTTCTCAATGTAGCCACTACCTGAATTTTTACATTTCTGCCATCTCAGCGTGACCTTGAAAAGACCTTCAGAATAAAGTAACCTATTTTTCGAACTAAACCTGTTATCACAAGCCAGTATGACATCTTCGTCACTGTCAAAATGATTTCCTTTCAGTTGTTTTTTTTTTAAGTTTGAGGAAAAGAAAAAAATCTGAGTCATAATGGGGAACACAAGTCTCCTCTACTGTCACCATGGTTGTCAACATGTTTTTCGACCGACACATTTTGAGCAACTGGTCACAGCAATCAACCCTCGTTTGTTTCTGTTCACATGTCAGCAGACGTGGGACCCAGCGGGCACACACTTTTCTCATGTTCAGTCTGTTGTGTAGAATTCTAAAAACTGGACTTTCATTTAGTTTTTCTGATCTAGATATCTCTGCAATTGTCATTTTCCTATCCTGGTCAATGATTTTCTTCACTCTTGCAGCATTTCCATCGCTGCACTCTTGGTCTTCCTAGTCCTGGAAGATCAGCAGCATGGGAACGGACACACTTAAACTGCCTACACCAGTTCTTTTACAGAAGCATACGAAGGCCAAAATTCCTCACACACTGGTCCCATCTCCCTGTGTATTTCTGTAGGTGTTTTTCTTTGCAACATCAAGAATTTTATCACAGTTCTGGCCTCTGATTTCTCCATTGTTCGGACAATCCGTTAGAGTAGCAGATCCGGTCAGTAAGGTATGTTGCGCCATGCACCATACCGGGTAAACCCTCCAAGGAGAGACATTCATACTTCTCAAGTCCAGTACAAATTGAATGAGCTACATATGTGCCAAATTTGAACTTTCTCCTCCTACTCATTCATAGTCAGGGTAAAGAATTTATGACAAGCCACTTGTACGTGCCGTGGGTATGTTCTTGTCTTTCACTATAAGTTATCCTAGGATACACACAAGCTGCTAATACTTAAATATATAAGTAAGTAGAGTGTCCTTAGCAGAACATCGCATCTTAAAATAGGCAACTTATTTGGCTGTTATATATTTCTTGGTATGTGTGCAATACGGTAAGTTGTCTGCCTTTACTTTCGGTACATGGAGGAGCGAGCTATATGGGACTTGTGTCTGTCAAACCAGACACAGCAGTATATATATTATCGAGCGATTGTAATCTTACATGCTATGATGTTTTGTCTTGTCTTGTCTTATCCACTTGTGCTGTGAAGCGCCGTATGGAGTCGTAGTTTTCTGTCCATGGTCAGAAGCGTCGCCGAAGTAATCGTAATTCCATGACGATTTAGAATATCCGCAACATTTCCTATGCATCAAGTTATCGGTCTACCAATCGCGGTACGTTATAAGTGCACAGTGGTAGTTGATCAGGTTGCATTGTCATTAGGTGGCCGAACCACTTGACTCTCTCCCCATAAATATATTCAGTGCAGGGTCTTACTTCAACTAATTTAGGCACATCTTCATTGTGCATTATGTCTTTCCTAGTTACGTTGATTGTATTCTGGAGGCATTTCATCTTACATGTCGTGATCTTTCTCTCTATAGATGTTGTTGAAGTCCACGTTTAGCACTGATAACAGAACATGGGCATGAATATCCACATCCCACCAATCCATATTTCCCACAAATCCATTTATCCAACAAATCCATATATCCCAGCAAATCCATATACCCATAAATTCATATATCCACAAATCCATATATCCCACAACTCCACTTATTCCCCTAATTCATATATCCCACCAAATTCATATATCCCCCAAATCCATATATCCCACAAATCCACCTGTCACACATATCTACATATCCCACAAATCCACAAATGCCAAGCATCCACATATCCCACGCATCAATATATATCATGCATCCACATATCCCACAAATCATATGTCACATAAATCTACATATCCCACAAATCCTAAACATCCCATAAATTCATATATCCCACAAATCTACATATAACACAAATCCACATATAACACGCATCCACATGTCGTTCGCATCAACATATGCCACACATCGACATATCTCCCACATATCCCACAAATCTATATATACCACCAATCCATATATCCTACGCATCCACATAAGCCACCAATCCATATATACTACATATACATGTACATGTATATTTGGAAGGCTACTGGGTTTGCTGATTGGGCTTCCCAAAAATGTCAGAACATCTTAGTAGCCCAATTGGCAAGATCAATGTTGCCCACATAAAAGGGTTAAACAAGTCTTATAACGAGCACTGTTATCAAGGATGAAGTGTTAGAACGTATACCACTACGCAAAATCTTGTTTCTGAGGTGGGTGATCTGTTCCCTTTCTTGATGCCTGTCCTTCGTTAACAGTAAGACTACCACAACCAGACCCTAGTGTGACCTACGAAGAGTCAAAAAAGCTTATTAGAGCTAGATACATGACCAAATGGGAAACAGAACATACTAGCTACACACAAAAAACGATGCCTATTACCAGTTGAACAGAAGAGAGCAGGTCGTGGTCTTCAGATTGCGCACAGGCCACAATAGACTGAGGTACCACCTATTCAATAAATTGAAGATAGGTGGCACTGACAAATGCACATGCGGTAACGGGAAAATTACCGCTGAACATTTGCTGCAAAACTACCAGACATACGAGGACCAGAGAAAGCAGATGTGGCCATCACCAGTGGCAACACTAGACAAGCTCTATGGCAGTGCCGACAGCCTCAGGATGACCGCTGCTTTTTTCGAAAAAATAGAGGTTGACATCTGACAGCGTACGAAGAAGAAAAAGAAGAAGAATCCGTACTTGTGCCGAGAAAAACTAGTGCTCTACTACAACAGCAATGAGACGTAATGTATTTATGTTCTTGTTGGAACCGTAGGAGCATCTAGATGTCTTCGCGAGTACCTTTAACTAGAGCATGTTGCCAGCGTGGTTTCTGGGCACTTTCTGTGTAATAGTGACGTGAATAGAACAGCTGCCACACTGAAAGTGTATGTTAGGAGGCGACTGCCAGGTGGTATAACCCGTCTAGGGTAGTAGGCTCTACAATTCATGACTGGGTTCTCACTATTCTAGTTTCCAATGTTCATAAAACGATCTAGAAACAATAGACCATATATGATGCAAGAGGCCGTAAGAGAAGCGAGGAAGAGAGTTAAGATGAAATACAATGAGGAGAAAGAAGTGGAGGAAAAGAAGAAGCAGAGAACAAAAATGAACAAAAAGAAGAAAGAGGAGGAGGAGGAGGACAAGAATAAGGAGGTTAATAAAAGGAGTGAGAGAAGAAAAAGGAGAAGAAGAAAAAGAAGAAGAAAAACAGGAAGAAAGACAGGAGGAAGAAAAGAAGAAGAAGGTGATAAAGAAGACGAGGAAGAAAGGACGAAGAAGAACAACAAAAGAAGAAGGAGATAGAGCAGAATAGGAAAAAAGAAAAAGAAGAAGAATAAGAAGAGGACGAAATGAAGAAGCAGATGAATAAAAGCAGCAAGAGAAGAAGAAGAAGAAGAAGAAGAAGAAGAAGAATAAGAAGAAGAAGAAGAAGAAGAAGAAGAAGAAGAAGAAGAAGAAGCAGAGAAGAAGAAGACGAAGAAGAAGATGAAAAAGAAGAAGACGAAAAAGAAGAAGAAGAAGAAGACGAAGAAGAAGAAGACAAAGAAGAAGAAGAAGAAAGAAAAAAAACTGTAATCTAATGTTTCCTAGCTTGCCATCAGCACAACATGTTTCAGAAAAGCTGACATGCTGTGTTTCATCGCTGGATTACTACTAGGGGCTTAACTGTAAAATACACCTTCTGACACCGTAAAAGAACCAAAAAAATAGATACGCCCAACATATGTAATTCAAGAGATTTACACAAACGCACTCACGCGTGAAAGACATTGTTACTGTAGAGATTTAATGTCAGCACTTTCTAAAGAGCCTGCTCAATTATTTAGCAAAGAATGTGTTCTTACGTTATTATTAAATAATTGTCTAGCCCCAGACCAGGACACTAGAGTGTCCATCGAGACGTCCAAATATTGACTTTCGCACGTCCTGACGTTTCAGGTTATCTTGAACTTATTCCTAAAGTACAGTTGGACATGTCTTCATGCCAGTGCATATTATTACTTAAATGTCTTCTTTTTCTTCTTTTTCTTCTTGTTTTTCTTCTTCTTCTTTTTCTTCTACTTTATCATCTTGTAGTTCTTCTTCATCATCTTATTCTTCATCTTTTCCTTATTCTCATTCTTCTCCTTCTTCTTTTATTCTTCTTCGTCATCTTATTGTTCTTTTTCATCATCTTCTTCTTTCTCCTCTTCTTTTGCGTCTGACTTTCTACCGTGTTGTAGCCCAGTGTCGTAGTATATATTTGTCTTTCTCCTCTCTCGTGGCCCGAGTAACATTTTTCCCCATTCTATGGCAGTTCTTGTTTACGCTGTCTATCCACCTTTTCTTCGGTCTACCTCTCGTCCTTTTTCCTGATGTTCTTTTCTTCTTCTTCTTCATTTTATTATTCCTCTTCTTCATCATCGTATTCTTCTTCCGATACCAGGGAGAATGAGCAATTAAATGTTTTATCATGTGTCCTACATAGAGTCACGTCAATGCTAACGGGTTGAGAACAACAGAACCCATATACCTTTCTAAAGTCTATAACACCAAATGTACTTAAGGCTCTATTACCACAGCAGAACAGAAGGGGACCTAGGGGTTATAATAGATCATACAGGTAAAGTGAGGGAGCAAGTAGAGGTAGCAGTGAAAAAAGCAAATGGAATGTTAAGCATTATAAAAAAAAGAAATATTAAACATAGGAGCAAGAAAGTGATAAGCAAACTGTATAAAGCATTAAGACCTAGATTGGAGTACTGTGTACAGGTGTGGAGTCCTTATCGTAGAGGGGATATAAACATGCTGGAAAGGATACAAAAAAGAGCGACAAAGCTGATAGCGGGATTTCATAATTACAGTTATGAGGAAAGAAAAACATGCTTATAGTGTCTAGAAAAGAGAAGAATTCGAGGTAACTTAATACAGGTTTATAATATAATCAAAGGAACGGATAAATTAGACTACAACAATATTTTTTTTTCTTCAAAATACAACCCCCTAAAAGAACAAGAGGGCATATCTACAAATTAACTAAAGAAAGGTCCAGATTAGATATTAGGAAATCTTTGTTTAATCAGAGAGGGGAGAAGGATTGGAATGCATTGCCACCGGAAGTAGTAGAGACAGGGACAATTAATACATTTTAAAATAAATTGAATGCACACAGCTTTTAGAGAAAGGAAATGTAAAAGAAACTGGTTGTTTACGGACTCTGCAGAGTCTTCTAGACCAGTATAAAAACGTTAAGTTAAGTTAATTTAAGTTAAGTTAAGTTAAGTTAAAGTAAGTTAAGTTTAAGTGAGTTAAGTTAAGTTAAGGTAAGGTAAGTTAAGTTAAGGTAAGGTAAGTTAAGGTAAGGTAAGTTAAGTTTAGGTAAGTTAACTTAAGGTAAGTTAAGTTAAGTTAAGGTAATTTAAGTTAAGGTGAGGTAAGTTAAGTTTAGGTAAGTTAAGTTAAGGTAAGTTAAGTTAAGGTAAGTTAAGTTAAGGTAAGTTAAGTTAACGTAAGGTAAGTTAAGTTAAGGTAAGTTAAGTTAAGGTAAGTTAAGGGGTAAGTTAACTTACGTTAAGAAACAGAACACAACTCACGTTGCGACCACAAGACCTTCCTCGAGGACAAAGAACAAACTGTAAGACTTAACAAATCACACCAACAACTAATATACACAGCAGGAGTGTATTCAATATACAACCTTCCAAGCAGGTCGTTAAAAAAAACTACTTAGGAGGTTGTGCATAGAGTTAAAATTGTAAAAAACATTGCTAGTGTAATCAGCCACTGCAAAAATTTGGGATAATGTCTTCCTGTAGAGAGTCTAACTGCAATTAAACCAGTTACTTCAGATTGGATTAAGGAAGTGAATGAAATAGAAAAAAGAAGGAAAGAACATACCTACAATAATGAACGCTCAATGTATGTCATAGAAAGGCTCTGGTGAACAACCTCAGTTTATAAATAAATTGCTGCAGAAAAAAAAACACTTCGAGAATACAGAGTGCTTTTGCCCAGGTTTCGGTGATGGATCCACCTCTCCTTTTGTCGTTCCATGCGGGAAACTCAGTCGTCTAAGGTAAGGTGTCCGGAGGTCTCGGGTTCGAATCACGGAGGAGACCAGGTTTTTTTTTTACCTGGATATTCGGGTAAAAATTACGCTGATTTCTGGGTAGCGATATCGGACTCCCGTGTACAGTGTAGAGCGCGGTAAAAATCTCTTAGTTGTTCAACATCGAAAAGAGTAGACTTAACAGCCACTGCTCGGACAAAACTCGAAATTCTAGCTAATAATTTACCCAAAAAGTTATTTTTTGAATCATTACCTTCCCCCAGGTGGTTTTTTAAGAGCTATAAATGGCGCTTAACTGGCTACGGATCTATTTAGCTCTAGTGTTGAGTCTATTAAGATGGACTCGCTCCTCGGTTAAACCATCCTACAATAAACCGGTTGTATACAGACTCTGTAGAATCTTCTAAACGTGAATAAAGACGTTAAGTTTAGATATAAAAACTGAAAGTGGGTCAAGAAGAAGCTATTCAGATCTTAGAAGATAATGACAAAAATGGACAGATAATCTAGGGTATTTGACATAACAAAAACGGATGTATGATACGTGTAATCTACAAATATTGAGACAGATTTTGTAAACTGATGTGCCAAATATTGATTAGGCGCGTTTATTAAATGTACGTGTGAAGTCAACCCAGACACAGACTGGCAAGTCTGCCCTGGTAAATGTCTCATTGCGTTTGAATTGAAGTTTCTTTGAATGGAGAACCAAGAAATTAAACATTTAAAAAAGGAGAGGGTGGATTTAAGTGTTATTAAATTGTAAATCAATTAATTGGTTTAAGAATGTCGTTCCGATGTTGTCGTCGGGGATAAAGTGATAAATATTTATTTGTACCAAATCTTAGATTACAGCAATATGGTACGAAGTAACGCAAACGCAACAGTGAATAGTAATACTTAAACTACCTGGCCCATCATGTCAGACGACTAAGGAGTTTTGGGCATGGGACCAATACGCTGATTGAGCTGCGATGTTGGGTCTACAGATTGTAGAGGCCTATTTCTAAAGCCCTTGCAATGCTTTTTATTAATGAAAGGTTTACAAAAATAAGGGCCACAAGTTTACTTCCAGCCTATGACCCGCGAAATATTATATCCGGCACGAGACACGTTCGGTCATCTTGTGAAAATGCAGTCTGGCAACAAGTCGCTTTCTAATTCAACAAATCAATCATCTTCTGGTTGATCAGTCTTGAGACTGGTTGTAAGGTTGTCTGAGCATGTCTCTCCATTTGATCATATCTTCTGGTTGATCAGTCCTGACACTGGTTGTAAGGCTGTCTAGGCATGTCTCTCCATATGATCATATCCTCTGGTTGATCAGTCCTGAGACTGGTTGTAAGGCTGTCTAGGCATGTCTCTCCATTTGATCATATCCTCTGGTTGATCAGTCCTGAGACTGGTTGTAAGGCTGTCTAGGCATGTCTCTCCATTTGATCATATCCTCTGGTTGATCAGTCTTGAGACTGGTTGTAAGGCTGTCTAGGCATGTCTCTCCATTTGATCATATCCTCTGGTTGATCAGTCCTGAGACTGGTTGTAAGGCTGTCTAGGCATGTCTCTCCATATGATCATATCCTCTGGTTGATCAGTCCTGACACTGGTTGTAAGGTTGTCTGAGCATGTCTCTCCATTTGATCATATCTTCTGGTTGATCAGTCCTGACACTGGTTGTAAGGTTGTCTGAGCATGTCTCTCCATTTGATCATATCTTCTGGTTGATCAGTCCTGACACAGGTTGTAAGGCTGTCTAGGCATGTCTCTCCATATGATCATATCCTCTGGTTGATCAGTCCTGACACTGGTTGTAAGGTTGTCTGAGCATGTCTCTCCATTTGATCATATCTTCTGGTTGATCAGTCCTGACACTGGTTGTAAGGTTGTCTGAGCATGTCTCTCCATTTGATCATATCTTCTGGTTGATCAGTCCTGACACTGGTTGTAAGGTTGTCTGAGCATGTCTCTCCATTTGATCATATCTTCTGGTTGATCAGTCCTGACACTGGTTGTAAGGTTGTCTGAGCATGTCTCTCCATTTGATCATATCTTCTGGTTGATCAGTCCTGACACTGGTTGTAAGGTTGTCTGAGCATGTCTCTCCATTTGATCATATCCTCTGGTTGATCAGTCCTGAGACTGGTTGTAAGGTTGTCTAGGCATGTCTCTCCATTTAACCCTATCCTCTGCAGTTCTCTTAATTTTAGCATACGTTCGTACTTGAATGTCTCTGCATGCTAGTGATGTGAAGGTCAGTCTTGGTAGCCCCAGTCTTCTCTTCCCTTGAATCTTTCCCTCTAGTATCTTCTGTAGAAGACTTCCATGTCTCATATAGTGACCCAGCCAACTTCACCGAGGTTTTTGTATCAAATACAATATTTGTCTTTGTGTGCCCACTTAGTCAAGACATTGTCATTGGATCTTCTTTCTGTCCAACTCACTCCTTCCATTCTACGGTAGCATCACATTTCAAACGTTTCCAAACTTTTTTCAACTTTCGTCGCTAGAGTCCATGTTTCAGTCCCATACAGTTCCCAAAACAGACAACAATTTAATACATTTTTAAATTGTCAATTATTTATTTTAATTGGTTCCCTCAAAACAGCCGATATATCGGCTACCTTTATCTTACAATACTGATGCATTGGCTTGAACAATTGTTAAACATATAAATACAACTTTATCTATGCCACGTTTTCCTACATTTATAAATGTACGTTAACGCCTTAATGCAGTTTTAGCCTGCAAGAATAAATGTCTAAAGGTGCCCAAAATATTCCGGACTGAATGGGTTATTTTTTTTGTTTAATAAATAGCGTTCATATAATCGGAATTAAAAATGAGTGCAGTAATCGCTTGTGCCGCAAGAGTGTTTACAAGTTTGTAACGTGTGCCTATCTAAAATAGGCAAGAATCAGCCATGAAAAGAACTGCCAAATTATACTTTTACGACTTAAGATCCTCTGTAAAGACGAAAAGAACTATATAAAGAAGTATTCCGCAGTCAATGAGTTACATACACACACGAGCAATTCACACTGCTGAATTTACATATATGCCGCGGTTTCATTCGTTTTTGTTTGCTTGTCTCACATAAATGTCGGTCTACAAATTAAGCAGTAGTTTTGAAAATAATGCGTCCTGTTATAAATTAAAACAATGAGTCATATCGAAAAGAGTTTGGTACATTATTCATGTGTTTACTGTAACCCATATTGACATTGATAAATTCTGCTTGTTCTGTGAACAACTCGGATAAGTTAATGGGGACAATCTTTAGAACGGTAGAAAGATCCCAGGTGCGTTGTTGGAGTCAGAAATGGACACACAAAAAATGTGGTCAGAGACAGAACAGTGAGAATAAATAGACAGAAATAGATAGAAAAACATATGACCAGAGACAGAACACTAGGAATAAATAGACAAAAAGGGATAGAAAAATATATGGTCAGAGACAGAACACTGGTGATGAATAATGAAGAGAAATGGATAGAAAAAAATATGATCAGAGACAGAACACTGGTTATGAATGGACAAAAATGGATAGAAAAACATATGGTCGGAGACAGAACTGGTGATGAATGGACAGAAATAAACAGAAAAAAATGTGATCAAAGAGAGAACTCTGGTGATGAAATGACAAAATGGGAAAACATATATATCTTAACACCGATAGATTTGATTTGTTTACCTTGAAGCATTATTGGAAGTTTATGCTGCCTTTTTGCGCCAAGTGTGTTGCATCTGATGTTGTAAGCTCTTGTGAATGTAGGATAAATGTTATGATAATTATCCTAGTGTCACATCGACTTCCTCGAACATGCATGCCTTCTATCCAGATTGTTTTGTATTGTAAGCGCGCAGTTGTAGTTCATAAGGATTCATTTTTCCAGGTATCACCCGTAGTTTTTCTTAGACATTTCATTTGATTGTTCTGTTCTGTTTCTGAGAATCGACTTCACTGCTCCGAACATACCCACAGGTGCACTGTCTCTCTCAGTAAGTGGCGAAGAGTGTGGCTGCTAATGATTTCACATGAAGAAGAGCCTGAAGATGCAGTACAGAGAACAGCTGACTGCTTGGGTCAAGGTCAGCTATCCGAAGATGATCGAGACCCAATTCTGCCTCCAAACGAAGGTTCTGTAAACGGATTCCACTTTTTGTAGTCTGGCTAAAAGAATTTGGATCGCAGTGGGAAGGCAAATCCATTTCCCCCCCCCCCCCCCCCCCCCAAAAGCCAGCTGAAACCGAATTCGTCGTCCGAAAAACGTAGATGTCGCAGCCTCGCTGTAAACTACGACACAGCGAATTTTTTTCAGAACAAACGCCGAAGATGAAAAACAAATTTGCTCTGTTGAGCCTGTAGTAAGCGTAATTTTGTTGTCGCCCAGGATGCTCCACTAACCGTCTGTTCTTGAATCCGCACCTGATAAACCTCTTAGTTTTATTCATAAGTTATGCAAATATTATGTAAATATTATACATATATTGCGTCTGTGAAATGTACCACATGTTTCTCTGAGTTTTCATTCATCTATTGAATGACAAAGTTTGGCACAAAGTTGGTATAAATATACTGTAGAATAGTTTTATTCTTTTGCTGTCATGTTGATGTCCTGGTGTTTAAATAGTGGTGACAGGTGTTAAGTCAAGTTATAGGCTTTCTGACATCAAGTTCCAACTGCCCTATCAAGATTGACACCGTCCGTAACAACACTTATCAGGTAGTTGACGATTTTGACCTGTTTAAACTAGACAGTGTTTACACAATTGTTTAATGATCCTGGTTATTCGATATTCATCAAAGTTTTTATCTTTGATGTGATAATCTTCACAATATTACATCTTTCACAACATGTGTCGAATCCATCCAAATGATATTATAGTGTACCTCTGTCCTCATATTAATTTATCAACTTAAACATCGTAATTCATACAGTGAGCTGAGTGGACCAATGTTATGAGTTCGTAATCACAGAAACGTTTCGCTGGATTATACGGGACTTTACCGCGCAAACATTTCATTGGTTTATCAAATCAACGTATTTAATTTGAGCGTGAATATTGATTTTTGTTTGTATTATCGCAACTCGTGCTGCCGTCACATATACGCTCGCGGTTGCTGGCATAGCTGTCTGTTCTGTGACCTGGAGCGGGTTGTTATTCTATTCCCTTTGAGGTAATGTTTTTGACGAATAGTTTACCATGACATATATATATATATATATATATATATATATATATATATATATATATATATATATATATATATATATATATATATATATATTTACACACACACACATAATGTGTTTCTCTTTGACTGTATATATATATATATATATATATATATATATATATATATATATATATATATATATATATATATATATATATATATCAAGTATGTACAACTGTGTTTGTGTGTACATACCCACACACATACACTAATTATGTTAAGTACGTATGTATTTAAGTATTGCTTAATCATCACGTTATGTGTTCAATCACTGCTTTCCAGAAATGTTCAATTCTTACGAGTTGTAATTGGCTATCTATATTACTGCTATGAGAAGCAACGCAGTGAGGATTTCAACTGGTTACATCATCACAAAATAAACCACACACACACACACAAAATAACAAGGTGAAGCCTGAGGTGTAGTGTCTCTAATACATTATCCCCGACGCCCTTGTCTGTTATGTCGTGTTTTACTTCAGTGCGTCTCGTGGAGCACCACTGCAATATACCTCGCAGCAGAGCGCGGGAGGCATACGCATGTATGTGTTTTTATATGCCTTTGGGTTATGTAGCCATTTTTGTGTGGGGTTATGTTACCAACCCAATGCACAACTTTATTTAGTCGACTTTCCCGACGTAAGTAGTCTGTTGAAGTTGTTCTATTCGTTCATCTCTAGTTGTTGTTGTTGTTAATGAACTAGGTGAACCGAAGATGCACTTCACCTAACTTCCTTTATATTGGTTCAGAAGACGCTGCAGTCTGTATACAACCAGTTCTTACTCTCAATTTGATATAAAATTAACTAAATGCATCCAATCTAATTTTGAATGCATTCAATTATCCTGCCATTACTATTTCCTATGTCAATGCATTCCACTCTAATTGAAAAATATTTCCTAATAAATAATCTTGGCTTTCTTTAGTTAATTTGTAACTATGTCCTCTTGTCCTTGCAGGCGCTTGCACTTTGAAAAATTAGTCTAATTTGTCATTTTCCTTGATCATCTTATAAACCTCTATTAAATCACCTCGAATTCATCTCTTTTCTAAATACTGTAGTCCGGTTTCTCTGAGTCTTTCCTCATAACTATAATTCCGGAATCTCACTGTCAGTTTTGTCGCTCTACTTTTACTCCGTTCTAGCATGTTTATATTCCCTCTTCAATAAGGACTCCACAACTGTACACAATATTCCAATCTAAGTCTAATTAATGTTTTATACAGTTTTTATATTACTCCCATGCTTCTATGTTTAATATTTTTTTGTTATCATACCTAACATTGCAATTAACTTTTTCCACTACTATCTGGGCATGCTCACTAACCATACCTGTATGATCTATCGTAACCTGTATGTCCCTTTTATTTATTTTTTTAACTTCCTATTATTATTCACCCCTATCCTGTTTTTATATTTTATATTGAATCTATCCTGTGAATGACTGTACATTTATCTACATTAAACTTCTTCTGCCCAGACCTCATACCATTGTTTAATTGAATCTGATTCCGTCCTCAATATATACAACTCTGCACAGCTTGTGCAAATTTTGCAATCATAGATCCAATATCATTATCCAAATCACGTATATATATATATATATAATATGTATGTACTATACAAAATCCAAAAGGTGTCCCAAAACCGAGCACTGTTGGCTTCACACCAACTCATTGTACTCCTTATGTATGCCCACTCTCTGCCTTCTTCCGGTTAACTAATTTTCTATTTATTTGGCAACTTCGCCAACTATTCAAATCTGATTTAAACAACCTCCGAAACAATCTTTGATGAGGCACGCTATCAAAAGCCTTTGCAAAATCTAGAAAAGTAACATTCACCGGTTTATCATTTTGGTAACTTCCTCCATATATTCCAAGAAATTTGGTTAAGCATGATCTCCCTTGAGTAAACCCAGGGTGGCTATTATTGAATACATTAAATTTGTTCAAGTGCATTAGAAAGTTATCTTTGATTATTAACTAACAATTTACGACTATGCTCATTAAACTCACCGGTCTATAATTTGCTGGATCTCATTGTTTGCCCCTTTTGAATAAGGGGATCACTCCAGCGTCTTTCCTAACCCTAAGAACAATCCCCTTCGCAAGTGTTTGAGAATATAATATAGCAAATGGTTTTGTTAACAGGTCTCTAGGACATTCATCCACTTTCAACCCCTACAATTGTTTAAAAATCATCTCCTCCGTAATGCAGATTGATATTAATTCCATCTGCATCCATTTCCTTTTGAAAAATAGTAATTAGCTCTGAGACCTTGAGTAGTCTTCTTTTGAGTAGACTGGGCCAAAGTACTAATTGAGTTTATTTACATCATCTATATTCTCACATATTATATTTCAAGTACCACCTTTTGATGAGTTTACATTTCCTAAACTATCTTCGAATGAGTTTACATTTCCTAAACTATCTTCAAATGAGTTTACAATTCCTAAACTATCTTTGAATGAGTTTACATTTCATAAACTGTCGTCGAATGAGTTTGAGATCGAATGCGAAAGACAAACCAAAAAGGTCGTCCTGAAATCGGATGTTTTGGGTCGAAAGGCGCAGATGTCGCAGACTCGCTTTGAACTACCACACGTCACGAACGTCCTTTTCAAGACCGACCCCGAAGAAGATGAAAAAGAGGAAGAAAAAGAAGAAGATTAATAGGCCTGCCGAGCTGTTCGCTCATTATCAGTCAATGGTAAATTGAAGAATTTCAAGGTATTGTGTAGCTGGTGAGCTATCGACATCTTTGGGGTGTAATACTTTCATCGATATCTTCTTCCTACTCTTTCGGATGTCAACTTGAAAATATCTAAAGAAAGCAGTGATTAATCTGAGATTTAACTTAACTTAATGTCTTTATACTGGTTTAGAAGACTTTACAGAGTTTGTATACAACCTGGTTCTTGGATGGTGGTTTCTACCAATTTGCGAGTACATCATAATAGACTCAAACACTACAGCTAAGTAGACCCGTAGTCAGTTAGGAGCCATCCATAGCTACTCTTAAATATTTACCAGGGGAAAGGCACAAATAACTTGGGTATATTATTAATTTAATTTAAGCGTACTCTTTTCGATTTCCAATAACCAATGTGTTTTTAACGTGCTCGACACTGAACTCACTACCCAGAGATCAGGTGTCCGATCTCACTACCCAGAGATCAGGGGTCCGATCTCACTACCCAGAGATCAGGGGTCAGATCTCACTACCCAGAGATCAGGGGCCCGATCTCACTACCCAGAGATCAGGGGTCCGATCTCACTACCCAGAGATCAGGGGTCCGATCTCACTACCCAGAGATCAGGGGTCCGATCTCACTACCCAGAGATCAGGGGTCCGATCTCACTACCCAGAGATTAGGGGTCCGATCTCACTACCCGGAGATTAGGGGTCAGATCTCACTACCCGGAGATCAGGGGTCCGATCTCACTACCCAGAGATCAGGGGTCCGATCTCACTACCCAGAGATCAGGGGTCCGATCTCACTACCCAGAGATCAGGGGTCCGATCTCACTACCCAGAGATCAGGGGTCCAATCTCACTACCCAGAGATCAGGGGTCCGATCTCACTACCCAGAGATCAGGGGTCCGATCTCACTACCCAGAGATCAGGGGTCCGATCTCACTACCCAGAGATCAGGAGTTCGATCTCACTATCCAGAGATCAGGGGTCCGATCTCACTACCCAGAGATCAGGGGTCCGATCTCACTACCCAAAGATCAGGGGTCCGATCTCACTACCCAAAGATCAGGGGTCCGATCTCACTACCCAGAGATCAGGGGTCCAATCTCACTACCCAGAGATCAGGGGTCCGATCTCACTACCCAGAGATCAGGGGTCCGATCTCACTACCCAGAGATCAGGGGTCCGATCTCACTACCCAGAGATCAGGAGTTCGATCTCACTACCCAGAGATCAGGGGTCCGATCTCACTAACCAGAGATCAGGGGTCCGATCTCACTACCCAGAGATCAGGAGTTCGATATCCCTACCCAGAGATCAGGAGTTCGATCTCACTACCCAGAGATCAGGGATCCGATCTCACTACCCAAAGATCAGGGGTCCGATCTCACTACCCAGAGATCAGAGGTCCGATCTCACTACCCAGAGATCAGGGGTCCGATCTCACTACCCAGAGATTAGGGGAATTTTGACCAGAAGATCCCACGTGAAAAAGATCTCGGTCGCCACCTTATTGGTATGACCACGGAGTCCTCTATTGGTATCTCCATACATCTTGTCCAGGAACGAAATTGATGATGGCCCCACATTCTTTGTCTGTATCTCGTATCTGGACATCTTTTATAGCAGATGTTCAGCGATCATTTTATCAGTACGCAATAACATTCACCTGTATGTACTATTCTTAGTTTGTTGAATAAATGGTATCACAGTCTGGTTCGGACTCTGAAGGTTACTACCTGCTCAATTCTGTTAAGCTGGTAATATGCGTCATTTAATTGTTGTCCGTTCTACTCTGCTTCAAACTGGCTCATGTATCTACACCTGGTAAACATCTCGGCCTATTCATAAGCTATACCTATATCAGGTTGAGGTAGCTTTCCCCCTTATCCTAACAGTCTGTTAGCCTTTTCATTGCCAAATATATTGCAATAAGTTGGAATCCGCCTTATCTCAAGTCTTTTGAAGTAGTGTGTATTTATAGAGTATTATTCTTAGCTCTTTTTCTTCTTCTTCTTCTTCGTTCATTCTCAATCTCCCCCAACCAAACCCTGAAATGGCTTGAGTAGCAGAATGTAGCCAAGAGAACGGAATGCTTTGTGTCGTACTTTACAGCTTGGCTGCGATATTTGCACCTTTCGGTCCAACACATCCGACCTCGGCAAGCATTTTTTGAGTACTGTGTTAGCATTCCCTCTTCGATCCCTTCTCCTTAGCCAGTCTGCCCTGCTGCAGCCTGTTATCCAGGATCCCCTCGTGGAGGTGTAGAAGGGTCTTGGCAGCTGTGGTTCGCTGGCCCTGACGCTAGCAGTCAGCTATGGGTCGCTGATACTACAGCTCATGCGCTGCTCAGCATCTTGATCCTCTTAGCTTTTTTGAGTCCGTATTGTTTGGCTCTACAGCGCCACAGCCAATGTCAGGAGCCGTAAATAAAAAGTTGTTCTTCGTTCGTTCCCAATATCCCGCTACCAAGCCCTGAAAAGGGCTTTGAAAGTAGCAGGATGCAGTCCGGAGAATGGAATGCCTTGTGTCGTAGTTTACAACTTGACTGCGATATTTGCACCTTTCGCTCCGACACATCCAACTTCTGCAGGCATTTTTGAGTACAGGGTTGCATTCCCTTTTCGATCCCCTCCTTAACCAGTCTGCTCTATTTGCAGCCTGTTATCCAGGTCCACCGTGTGGAGGTGTAGAAGAGTCTTGACAGCTCTGGTTCCAGACCCTGATCCTAGCAGTCAACTTTGTGTCGCTGACCACTGCAGCTCATGCGCTGTTTAACGTCCTATATAAACAGAAGTTCCGGTCTCTATTTTTTCGATATGATGTTCATAAATGGCGATATAACGAACACTTCTTACTGTGTGGCGTTTCCTTCTTTGTTTTAAGTAAAGTGACACATATTTGGTGCATAAAACTTGCAACCTCTTCATTTTAAATGGATTTTTAAATGGTTCATAGAATAGAACCGAATTCATTTCACATGGCTTCAATGGGTACCCATTTACAGCTGGTTCCATTGGAGGAAGTCAATCCAAGAAAAAAAAAATGTCCGCTAGGCTTGCATTTTTAACGGAGGTAAATATCACTCTGTACTGTACGAGAAGCTGAGTCGACTGAAAGAAACGTGTCCATTAGGCTTGTTTTTGCTAGAGGGAAATATCACTTTTACGACTGTGGTGGCAAATGACTGAAAGAACCGGTCTTACCATGAAAAAAAAAACGCATGGATGTCCGCTAGGCTTGTGTTTTTACTGAAGGAATATTTCACTTTTGCGACTATTCAATTAAGAAAAAATGTTAGGATTGCTTCTGGTGGAGGGATATATCACAATTACGATAGTACAGTTGTGATTGTACAATCAGCTCAGCCGACTGAAACTTAACTTAACGGTCCTACAAAGGAAAAAAACATCGGTTTGTCAAAACGAGCATTATAAGATTCGAACCTGTTACGTTTTGATTGCAAATCAAGCTTATAATCCCGAGGCCACTCAATCTCCACAAATACGTCAAGAAAAGAATGAACTTATACAAATGATTGGACTGTCAAATTTAACTTTCACAATGCTCGATTTACATGGAGCTAAGAGCAATCACGGTCAGGTGAATCAAACCGACCAAAAATAATAGTTGTCCATCACAAGTGATGAAGACCACTCTCTTTGTTCAGCCGTGTGGACAGTCGTATCTCTTGCTGTGTCCGCTGAAATGGGTGACTTGCGCGGTTATTTGGATTAAAGTGAGGAAGAAACCGACCAATACCTCAGCTCAAATTCACTAGATACTCTCTGGAAACGGGTTGAGTCAAAGCAATCTGGCCTACGAGGTGGGGTATCTATACTGTGATCCCCGTAGTGGTGAGCTTACCGAGCAGCTGAGTTTTGCACTACACCATAAGACTCCAGTTCGTCTTCTAAAGTACGACAAGGGATGTAAGAAGAGTCATGGTAACCCGCTACTAAAGAAAAGTCGTCAAGAGTTACCTCAGATCAGCACAAACAATTTCGAACAACAATCCCGCGTTCTCTCACCTGCATCCGATAGCTTTTATAATGCGCGTCACCCCAGTTGTTTGTGTCATCTTTTATGTTAACAGACAATGCCGATTCTCTTCTAAGTGCCCCGTAGTGGGTAAAATACATGTGCCACCAGTTATTTATGCGTCCTTTTGTGTTGACAGTGAAGGGAGTTGGCGAGACTAGTTCTCTCCAATGTTTTAAAAATGGACAAATCAGAATTGGGACAGAAGGTCGGTGATGTGTAAACATTGTAGCGACAAGACTAGCAAAGAAATTAGGAGGGTGGTGTTTAAATAGTTCATCATGTTGTCTTGTGCATTGCTTATATTAAAGTGCGTGGTTTTTGTTATTCTCTGAAAGTGTTAATGTGTCGCTCAAGGATTTAAAGCTGTGCTCTGGTCTCTGTCTCGTCAGTTTAAAGGACCAACTGTAGTGGTGGCTCTATGCTTCGTTTGGATCTAAAAGTCAAATTATTATCCCATACAGTGTTCCCTGCTGAAGTAGGATGTGTTGCACCGAAAGGTGCAAATATCTCAATCAAGCTGTAAACTACTACACAACGCTCCGTTCTACAGACAAGATCCTGCCCCCTGCTAAGTGCTTTTCATGGCTTGGTGGCGAGAGATAGAGAACGAACGAAGAAGAAGATATACAGTATTTCGTTCTTATTAATTACCTTTGTTCTTGTACTCAATTTTTTTTTCTTTGTGTCCTACGTGTCGCTGGGGATTCAATTGGTGATTGTAGAGTAAAGAGGTCAGGTCAAGGGTCACGCTATCCCTTTCTCGTATCTTCTCACGGGATTCAGTGTCTAATTATAGAGTTGACCAATCTATAGTCCAATGTATTCAACAAATGCTTTGTCTGTCTGCGATCATTGTTCGTTTCAAGTACGACTTAGGATTTTTCAATAAAGTCTGCCATTTGTTTCAGCGTCTCAAAATGGCAGATCGTTTAGTTTCTCCTTGAATTGCGTGGGCGTATGCTATGTCCTTCTCCTTAGGTCCTAAAGTGCATGTGCTGATGTCATGTCTTACAGCAGAACGTTGTGAGATATGTTGGTGGTACATATCTTGAATTTGATCTACAGGTGTCTCATACAGGTGTATCATACTGTTGTCTCATACAGGTGTCTCATACTGTTGTATCATACAGGTGTCTCATACTGTTGTATCATACAGGTGTCTCATACTGTTGTATCATACAGGTGTCTCTTACAGGTGTCTCATACAGGTGTCTCATACTGTTGTCTCATACTGTTGTCTCATACAGGTGTCTCATACAGGTGTCTCATACAGGTGTCTCATACAGGTCTCTCATACAGGTCTCTCATACAGGTCTCTCATACAGGTGTCTCATACAGGTGTCTCATACAGGTGTCGCATACAGGTGTCGCATACAGGTGTCGCATACAGGTGTCTCATACAGGTCTCTCATGCAGGTCTCTCATGCAGGTCTCTCATACAGGTCTCTCTTACTGTTGTCTCAGACTGTTGTGACCAGTTCGAATACTAAGTAGATAGTCTGTAACACATGGCTTACTTATCTCAAATGATATCCAATAATTTCTTCTACGCGACTTCACCACTTAGTAACTTTGATCTTCAGTCGTTAATGCAAGAACTATCTATGCAGGAATGACCCAGCCCAGCCCAACCCGAAGATAACAGCAACAACTTAGCAATGAAGTATGCATCATATCAGTTGCACTGAGAGCTTCAATAGTAATGGTTTTTCACGGTGATGGAGCTAGTCCTATGCACATCCCTGTCCAGTCGCATATAACGTCTAAGTTGTAGGTTACAGTGGTCATATTCAATTTAACCTTAGTACCACACAATTGGAAGAACGTGTAATTAAACATAACTAGGAAAACCCGCGAGTTCTCGTGTCCTATATATGCAACCACATTTTCCAAACACGGGTCAGTCTTAGGGGATAATGACTGATCGATTAACCGATCGATCGATCTGTGTGCATGCAACATTTAATTTGATTCACGTTGAGAGACACGGATTATAATCAATATCATTATCAATCCATTCGTTGCAGTCGCAGTGGAGCATAGTTCTGCAGCTGGAGTTTGTCATCGATTTTTATTTCGGTCCATCTTCTTCTTCGTGGTTCATGAAGAGTTCCTTGTCTTTTTTGACGTTCATCGATACTGCCTTCTCATTACCGATATGTTACTTACATAATCTTTTCATTGAATGTATCTTGCGGTCAAGACACTGAATTGACGTGGCTTAGTCGGTACTCTTCTGTCATAGAGTGTATAGTTCTGCCATAGAGTGTAAGTGCATAATTCCACAATGGAGTGTAAGTTAAGAGTGTGTAGTTCACCATAGAGTGTAAGAGTTATTGATCCACCATAGAGTGTAAGAGTTATAGATCCACCATATAGTGTAAGAGTTATAGATTCACCATAGAGTGTAAGAGTTATAGATCCACTATAGAGTGTAAGAGTTATAGATCCACTATATAGTGTAAGAGTTATAGATTCACCATAGAGTGTAAGAGTTATAGATCCACCATAGAGTGTAAGAGTTATAGATCCACTATATAGTGTAAGAGTTATAGATTCACCATAGAGTGTAAGAGTTATAGATTCACCATAGAGTGTAAGAGTTATATATCCAACATAGAGTGTAAGAGTTATAGATTCACCATATAGTGTAAGAATTATAGATTCACCATAGAGTGTAAGAGTTATAGATCCACCATATAGTGTACGAGTTATAGATCCACCATAAAGTGTAAGAGTTATAGATCCACCATAGAGTGTAAAAGTTATAGATCCACCATAGAGTGTACGAGTTATAGATCCACCATAGCGTGTAAGAATTATAGATCCACCATAGAGTGTAAGAGTGAATAGTTCTACCACAGAGTGTATAACAGTGTATACACTTCCTTTCTTTTTCTTTTCTTTTTTCGGATGTGAGTAACCCAGCACACGATCAATTGCAGGCACCATGTCGTCTAGACGTATTACTATGGCGCCTAACATGTCGATGCCTGAGTTGTTTTGCCCATACAATTTCTTTCATAGCGTATATCCTCCATCCTCTCAAGAAATATAAGAGACACATTATGTTATTCTCTGGCGTGAATGTCCTACCTTTTGCACCTGGCTCCTACATTTATTACATGGCTCCATTTTTTACCTGGCTCCTACATTTATTACCTGGCTCCTACATTTGTTACCTGGCACCATTTGTTAACTGGCTCCATTTGTTACCTGGCTCCATTTGTTACCTGGCTCCATTTGTTACCTGGCTCCTACATTTGTTACCTGGTTCCTACATCTGTTACCTGGCTCCATTTGTTACCTGGCACCATGTATTACCTGGCTCCAACATTTATTACCTGGCTCCATGTGTTATCTGGCTCCATGTGTTATCTGGCTCCATTTGTTACCTGGCTCCATTTGTTATCTGCCTCCTACATTTATTACCTCGCTCTATTTGTTACCTTGCTCCATTTGTTAACTGGCTCCTACATTTGTTACCTGGCTCCTACATTCGTTACCTCACTCCTTTGGTTACCTGGCTCCATTTGTTATCTAGCTCTTACATTTGTTACATGGATCCTACATTTTTACACAGCTCCTACATTTGTAACCTGGCTCCTACATTCGTTACCTGGCTCCATTTATTAGCTGGCTCTATTCGTTAACTGGCTCCTACATTTGTTACCTGGCTCCATTCGTTACCTGGCTCCTAAATTTGTTACCGGGTTCCTTTTGTTACCTGGATCCATTCGTTACCTGGCTCCCACATTTGTTACCTGGCTCCATTCGTTACCTGGCTCCTACATGTTTTACCTGGCTCCATTTGTTACCTGGCTCCATTCGTTACCTGGCTCCAACATTTATTGCATAGCTACATTTGTTACCTGGCTCCTACATTTGTTACCTGGCTCCTACATTTGTTACCTGTCTCTATTTGTTACCTTTCTCCATTTGTAACCTGGCTCCATTTGTTACCTTTCTCCATTTGTTACCTGGCTCGTACATTCGTTACCTGGCTCCATTCGTTACCTGGCTCCATTCGTTACCTGGCTCCATTCGTTACCTGGCTCGTACATTTGTTACCTGGCTCCATTCGTTACCTGGCTCCATTCGTTACCTCGCTCCATTCGTTATCTGGCTCCATTCGTTACCTCGCTCCATTCGTTATCTGGCTCCATTCGTCACCTGGCTCCTACATTTGTTACTTGTCTCTATTTGTTACCTTTCTCCATTTGTTACCTGGCTCCATTCGTTACCTGGCTCCATTCGTTACCTGGCTCCATTCGTTACCTGGCTCCATTCGTTACCTGGCTCCATTCGTTACCTGGCTCGTACATTCGTTACCTGGCTCCATTCGTTACCTGGCTCCATTCGTTATCAGGCTCCATTCGTTACCTGGCTCCAACATTTGTTACCTGGCTCCAACATTTGTTACCTTGCTCCAACATTTGTTACCTGGCTCCATGTGGTACCTGGCAGTTAGATCCTAAAAAAAATATGCCACCTCCTGAAGTAACCGTCCCCATGCCCAATGCTCTTTACTCACCTCTTACGACATTCCTGAGAGGTTACTGTGGCACTGTTCGTTGCTTGCCATTCAAGCTCCGGTAACACACTTGCATAGCCTAGAAAATTTACTTATTTGGAATTCTTGGAATCCTGGTTTTCAAACAGGCAGGTAATGCCTGCTGCCAGGTAAACATTGCCTATCCTAGCTATATTCGATTTGTCTATTTGACTTCCTGCGGCTTACTAGGCATGTGATAAGCCAAGTGACGCATTGAGAAGGGGTTTGATTTATTATTAACTAAACTTAACTTCTGTAAACTGGTTTAGTCGGTTCTACGCATTCTGTATACAACCAGTTTATTCCATTCCAGAGATACTAAAAATATCTTATCATACAATATATTTGTCAATGCATTAACTGGCTCTGCTTCCACCCAATCGTGTGGCAATGCATTCCAAACATTCGCCACTCTCTAAAAACATATTTCCTAGTATTTAATCTGGACTTTTCTTTAAACAATTTCAAGCTGTGCCCAGCTTGTTCTTGCAGCCGATTATACTTTGAACAACTTGTTATAGTTTAATTATTATTATTATCTTTTTTTTGGCGTTCGCCTAATTTCTCTAATCCCCAAGGTGGTGTGCGTTGCACTGTGGTTTTTAGTTTGCGCATGTAGGCCCAGTTCATCCGACTTCAGCATGCATTTTATGTAAGGGTCTGCTTCCTCCTGCATTTTCTAAGGGTTTCCTTCCCCTGGGTAGCGGCCAGTGCTGTGATGGGGATCGAACCCAGCACCTTCGAGTTGTGAGCCGTGTAACTTAACCACTAGCCCACACCGTCCCCGTTATAGTCTTATGTATCCTTTTCATTGATTAATGTATTAACTTAACTTAACTTAACGTCTTTATACTGGTTTAGAAGACCATGCAGAGTCTGTATACAACCAGTTACATTTACATCACCTTGCTCTAAAAGCTATGCGCATCCAGTTTATTCTTAAATGCATTAACTGTCTCTGCCTCCACTACCTCTCATGGCAATGCATTCCAAGCAGACACCACTCTCTGACTAAAAAAATATTTCCTAATATCTAACCTGGACCTCTCATTAGTCAGCCTGTAGCTATGCCCTCGTGTTATTGTAGGTGGCTGTATTTTAAAAAACTTGCTATAGTCTAATGTATCGATTCCTCTGATCATCTTATAAACCTGTATTAAGTCACCACGAATTCTTCTCTCTTCGAGACACTGTAGGCCGGTTTTTCTGAGTCGTTCCTCATAACTGTAATTCTGGAATCCCACTATCATCTTTGTCGCTCTTTTTTGAATTTTTTCTAGCATGTTTATGTCCCCTCTATGATAAGGACTCCACACCTGTACACAGTACTCCAATCTAGGTCTAACTAAAGATTTATACAGTTTGACGATCACTCTCTTGCTCCTATGTTTAACTTATATTAAGCCACCTCGAATTCTTCTGTTCTGGGTACTGTTGACCAGTTTTTCAGTCTCTCCTATAATTTTGGAATCACACGATCAGTTTTGTCAGGTCAGGTCAGGTCATCCCGTAACCGGTGAGGTCGTTGGGGCACACATGAAAATATCCTCGCAACCACACGCCACCCTTATGTCGGCGGCCACTGCCTGTGCATCTTCTGGTCGGAGATTGGTTCATTCGTTTATGTTGTCCTCCCACCTCTTTTTGGGTCGGCCTCTTCGTCATTTTCCTTACACCTTTCCGTGGAGGATCGTATTCGCAAGACCATTTGATCTCGATATGTGACCGTACAAAGCGAGTTTCTTTCTTTTCGCAGTTGCCAAGAGGTCTTCAAAAGGCCCTTTTGCTGTTGTAATTCTATCTCGTATTTCCTCATTTGTAATTCGATCTTTGTACGTGACGTTTAAAAGTCTTTGCAAACATCTCATCTCCAAGGCCTGTATTCTTCGCTGAAGGCCAACTGTAGTTGTCCATGTCTCAGAAGCGTAGAAGAATATTGACATGACCATTGTACACATTAATCTGATTTTCGTGCATAGTGCTAACCGTCTATCTTGCCATATTTTGTTAAGCCTTTAAGTCTGTGCTATTCTGGCCAACACCTCACATTTTCATCCTTCATCACTGACAATCGAACCCAGATATTTAAAATGTCAGTTTTGTAGCTCTTCTTTTATTCTCTCCAGCATGTTCATATTTCCTCTATGATATTTTCCCGGACAGCAACTTACATGCTGCTTTTTTAAAATTTCGACTTACAAAGATTATTTTCTATGTGCTCATTTTATAAGTTGGACCTGTTAGTTTATCGTTCTGGGACAATTTATTAGATTCAAACAACACACAACATCATAATCACTCTTCAGTGTATTACGGGACGTATAGACAAATCAAGAAATGACAAAGCAGACAGGCTAGCAAAACTAGGAGCAATCATAATCCAAATTTTGAAATCAATCAATGATCGTCTGCTGGATGATGACACCGCAGTAGATGAAGCAGCAATCCACAGACTGCAAAGTTTCGACATTAAACGAGGTTCGAGTGGAGTGGGGCGCTTGAGACGACGGCGTAGGAGAGTGTACAACTAGCGAGCTACAAGAACCCTCAGCATCCATACCTTACGACATTTGATGAGAGACTGAGCACCTACGGGTATGCCCGGAGTGCAGTGACGTTGATTCACATAAACGAAACAGAAATGGTACAAATAAATACACCAGCCAACACGGAGACAGACCAACAAAACTAGGAGCAATCATGGTCCAAATAAAAACACCAGCCAACATGGAGACAGACTAACAAAACTAGGAGCAAGCATGGTCCAAATAAACATACCACCCAACATGGAGACAGATAACAAAACTAGGAGCAATCATGGTCCAAATAAACATACCAGCCAACATGGAGACAAACTAACAAAACTAGGAGCAATCATGTTCCAAATAAACATACCAGCCAACATGGAGACAGACTAATAAAACTAGGGCAATCATGGTCCAAATAAACATACCAGCCAACATGGAGACAGACTAACAAAACTAGGAGCAATCATGGTCCAAATAAACATACCAGCCAACATGGAGACAGACTAACAAAACTAGGAGCAAGCATGGTCCAAATAAACATACCAGCCAACATGGAGACTAGCAAATCTAGGGCAATTATGGTCCAAATGAACATACCAGCCAACATGGAGACAGACTAACAAAACTAAGAGCAATCATGGTCCATATAAACATACCAGCCAACATGGAGACAGACTAACAAAACTAGGAGCAAGCATGGTCCAAATAAACATACCAGCCAACATGGAGACAGACTAACAGATACTTAAGATAATGTATGTTTATATTATTATTCTGTGTCTCTGTTGTGTATGTCATATCGTTTCAGTCTCGTCTCTGTACTCTTCATCTGCATTGCACTTTGTGGCGTTTCTGCTTCCCTTCCGTAATCCATCTACACCAAGCATACCTGGCGGGGGCATGTGGCTTATGGGTAATGAGCAAGACTTACAGTCCCAACGTACCAGGTTCCGATCTTCTCGCCCTCAGTTTGACGGACTTGGCATATTGTGGGTTTTTTCATAGTACGTCACTCCCAATCGACCCAGATATACATCGGTACCTGACGAATTCGTGTGGAATATCTGCAAACTAGGGAGCATGGAAGTTTGTGCTTTTTCGTCGGCACATTTCGCAGCTAAAGGAACTGAGCTCGTATGTGAGCGTCCAGATTCTATGGAGTCGATTCTATGAACCATTTTACATTCACATTTCCAAATTACCTTAGTAATTTCCATAAATATCATCTACTGTCTATGACCTAATTTCTTCAAGTTCTTGTCTACTCGAATAAATGACAACATATGCGAACTATCTTTTTTTATGTGGTAAATTTGTTGTTGTTGTTTTGTTTTGTATTTTTTTTTGGTGGGGGTTTGCATATTTATTTATGTACGACCATTTGCCATCATTATGTGTCCTGCTAGTTGGCGTTGGCGATCTTGAATACCCGCCTTCTCTTATAAGATCAAACTGTTTATCATTTCCCCAGTTATTTTCCACTTCTCCATTCCTTCAAGCTGTCTAATATTTTCTCTCTCTCTCTGCTTGCCTCAGCCTCCACTTCCCTTCGTTTCTGCCTGGTATCACCGTGTGTTCCAACCTGGCTGTTATCATGGCACGACCGACAAAGAGATGCTGACGTTGTCCTGAATCTTGCCATAAGCTGTCTTTGTGACTGTGCCTCTTCAAAAACCACAATATCAGCCTTTTTTGCAGTTCATAGAATTCTTAATTGTATCTGTAAAATCAATCACATTTCCTTTGCATTGAACGACCCCTTTGTGTGTCTGCTGATTGTCAATGATTTGCTGCCAAATGCCAGTACTGGTTCTATTTTACAACGTTAAAAAGTGTTCAGCTATTTCCTCTCTCTCCGTATTTGAATTCCAGGTTACTCATTATTTTACTTTTTTGTTGTTGTTGTTCATTATACATGTTACATTAGTGCAGATAAATACCTGTATTCTTATCTCTTTTCAGGAACAAGCATTCTTTGCTTACAATTCACTGTCTTGAAGTATTTACATAGTTCCTTCCTTACCTCGTTCCTTATTTGAAACTACCACTGTTCAACGTTTATCTACCTGCGACACACAAATTAAAAGCCTATATGGTCTATGCTTGATGATAAGAGAGTAATTGAGTCTATAAATATATTTGAATCGAACTCGGCCTATAATCGAAAGTTGCAAGTATTGAATGACAAATGACAGCAAAGTAGTGACATTTTTTTTGAAGTGTCACTTCTCTAGCATCTTATTGTCTTTGGAATCGAATGTCCACAATGAGTTTGTCTATTCTTCTGTGCGTCCTGAACAGGGCGTTAAATAGCGGGTTGCAGTAGCTTTCCTCATATCCCGAACATGCTGATGAAGGTCAACCGGGGTCCTCCAGTCGGTTGTGATGTGTTTGGTTTCGTCTGTGTTGCTTACAACCACAGGGATCATGTCGATCCCCTACCTCGTTAGCCGGACTGCCAAGAAGAACAGCCCGTCCCATCAAGAACTGCGAGGAAGACGAGGTGTGGGTTTTGGCCAGTATATTTTGTCAGAACCTGACTAACATGTCTGATCAGTATATTTGAGTTGACTCTGACTAACATGTCTGATCAGTATATTTGGGTTGACTCTGACTAACATGTCTGATCAGTATATTTGGGTTGACTCTGACTAACATGTCTGATCAGTATATTTGGGTTGACTCTAACATGTTTGATCAGTATATTTGAGTTGGCTCTGAATAACATGTCATATCAGTATATTTGAGTTGACTCTGACTAACATGTCTGATCAGTATATTTGAGTTGACTCTGACTAACATGTCTGATCAGTATATTTGAGTTGACTCTGACTAACATGTCTGATCAGTATATTTGGGTTGACTCTGACTAACATGTCTGATCAGTATATTTGGGTTGACTCTGACTAACATGTCTGATCAGTATATTTGGGTTGACTCTGACTAACATGTCTGATCAGTATATTTGGGTTGACTCTGACTAACATGTCTGATCAGTATATTTGGGTTGACCACAGTCTCCTCCCTTTCTAGCCCCCTTACATCTCTTTCTCTCTCTCTCTCTTTCTCTCTCTCTCTCTCTCTGTCTCTCTCTCTCTCTCTCTCTCTCTCTCTCTCTCTCTTGTGGAAAGTTACTCCATTCTATAAAAGTCGTGTTCGAAATCCAGGCCGTCCATTACTTCACTTTTCCGTCGCTTTCTATATGTCACCCGAGAACATATAAATACGTGCATTGTGATCTGTGCTATGAACAAACATTCTGTCTCTCCAAACAGTATGTGATCCGTGCCATGAACAAACATTCTGTCTCTCCAAACAGTATGTGATCCGTGCCATTAACAAACATTCTGTCTCTCCAAGCAGTATGTGATCTGTGCCATGAACAAACATTCTGTCTCTCCAAGCAGTATATGATCTGTGCCATGAACAAACATTCTCTCTCTCCACATAGTGCATGTGTGCCAACTCTTAACTTTCAGAGTTAGACTTGTTCTATTCCTATACGTCAGATTGGCAAAGCGGTAGAGCTTTCGCTTTTCACGACAAAGGCAATGTGTAACTCCTGTTACAGGTGCCCTCCAGTCGACCAAGCTGTAAATCGTTGCCTGGCTTACTGCTATGGAAGTAAATGCAGCGATGCAGGAAACCGCCCACCCCACATCATAACAAGATGTGCCTTGGCACAATGAAATCTCTAACACTTCATTCCTGACAGCAGAACCTGATGTGGAACAGCCTTTACCCGTTCCAAAGCACAGGAGAGAAGAGTTTCAAAGCATGAAATGAAGTTCCTGAGAAAGATAAACAGATATGCGAATTGTTTGCGAAAAGTGCCTGCTTCTAACTGTAGTGCATGGACCGGATGTAGGGTGGATCTTCGTTAGCATGTTGCCCCTGATCCAGAGAACAAACTCTAGAAACAATATCTTGTATTATTGTATTATATTTATGATAGATGCACACAACAGGGGTATACATTTTTTTAGGAAAGCAGAAGCAGAAGAAGAGGAAGAAGAAAGATAACAAGGTGATGAAGAACAAGACGTAGAACAAGAAGAAGGAGAAGAATAAGAAGGCGAATACGAAGAAGAACACAAAGAAGTTGAAGAACAAGAAGAAGAACAAGAAGAAGAACCAGAAGACGAACAAGAAGAAGAAGAAGAAGAAGAAGAAGAAAAACAAGAAGAAGAACAACAACAACACCAACAAGAAGAAGAACAACAAGAAGAAGAAGAAAAACCAGAAGAACAAGCAGAAGAACAAGCAGAAGAACAAGAAGAAGAACAAGAGAAAAAAAACTACAAAAATAAATTCTTATGTTGAATTGTTTTCCCACTGACTTTTTGAGCTGAAGACGCCCAAGCGAATGAGATGACAGCAACCAGTGACTCATATCTGATATCAGCGTAAGAGTCAGCGACTCATAGCTGACCAAGACCTTATTCCACCTCCAACCGAAAGATAAATATATCGCAGCCTCGCTATAAACTGAGACAATGGCACAACGTCCTTTTCAAGAATCACGTCGAAGAAATGTTATTTTCACTCTTTTTAGTCGATATAATTCGACATTATTTGTATGACGCTGGAAGAATTTCGATTGTCATAAATATTATTATAACCAGCGTCTGTCTCTGCTTTGTGCTGTGTCGATTTCTAACTGGTATTAATGCATTGATTTGTAATGCTTAAACTGGGTTAAATTGCGGAGTTCAAGGGGCTTAAGTCGGGGTGTTAGTTGTAAGCTAAGTGTCAGTTACCTGCCAGTCGGTTGTCGTTGTGTAGTTTCAGAGATCGATAAAGCTGGATTGACAGCTTGGAAATAAGAGAGGGGTGGTAAATCAAAGAACAGATATTGGAAATGTCAAACTGTGACGGTCCAAAACATGTCTCGTACGTCTAAACTTTGATATTTTCTGTTGTAGTGTAATACTTTCTAGACAAGACTATTTTTAATGACGTGTCATTGACGTCAGGGATTCTCAAGATTGTTGTTCGCACGAGCTCCTGGGAACTTTGTCTGATTTTTTCGTGGATTTCATAACAAAAGAGGAGCGGGTAGAGTAAATAGGATACATGTCTCTTGTCTAGTTGAAATGGTTTCAAGACCTCGAAAATGCATGTTTATTTATGTCAGCGGTAAACTGCAAACCTAGCCTACACACTCAAGGGGATAGAACGGACAAGTGGCTTTATGACGGGCCATTTAAATCTTTCCATCCGTTCTGTTCCTAGAACTTATTTCATTGTATTTCGAGCATAGGCCTACCCAGTTTCTCTCAGCAAATTGCGTAGTGTGTCGATACTTATGGTTCTTGTAGCTCGTTGGTTGCACACACTGCAGTTGCTTTCAGTCCTCTGCTCCTCCTCTTGTCTCGCCTGGGACTCTGGATGACTGGTAGTCTAGTCTGCTGGTTGTGGACATTGAGAGACTTACACATCCGACGGTGGATCTCATGTCTTAGTGAAAACCCTTTCATACCATGAACTTAGCGTCCGAGGGCACACACAGACACAAGACTGACCACACCTGAATCTGATTGCTTTCGCTGACACATTGTTATGTTTAGACTTATCGCCATCCAGAACACAGATATATGCTTACAATGGATGTCGGGACGATAGTAGGTGGGCACCTACTCCTGACTAACATAGTCTGATCGATATGTTCTGACCGAACGTTAGCATCCATCCACAGAAGCTGACTAAAGTTGATACCACCATTTGTTGTACAGCACATGTTTCAAGCTTTTTTTTTTCTTTGGTCACCTTTTTCCAGGTGTGTGGTACAGTGACATGGATTTAGTAATGTTCTCCCAAGTGGCAGAGATCACCAACTGTCTCTTCCTCAGCAGTGCGGCTGCTGTTCGAGGAGAAAAGATTCGAACCCTGGGCATTACGCATGTAATCAATGTGACGCTAGAAATCCCCAACCTGCAGATGCCCAACTTAGAGTGTATCCAGATCCATATAGATGACACACCCAGTGCTCGATTGGGGCTCTATTTCGACAGATGTGCTGATAAAATCCATCAGGTAGGTCTTTTGAAGTTCACCGCTGAATGGTGATGTTGTTGCAACTGTTGTTGTTGCTGATGTTGTTGTTCTTGTTGCTAGCTGTTGTTGTAGTGCAATGGAAACCAGAATGAATTGGCAAGCAGGTAGGGTGGTGATTGTTATTGCTGCTGCTGTTGTTAAATGGTCACGAAAAGTTAGTTTACTGTTTCGTGCACCCTGAAAATGACATTAAGTGCCGGGGTTGCAGTAGCTTTCCTTACATCCAGAGCGTGCTGATGAAAGAAGACCGAAGTCATATGCGTGTCACTCACTGACGTCGATAGACAGCTTGATAGCAAGACTGCCATAACATAGTCTGCTTGAAGGGATACCTACTACAAGGGACACCTGCTTGAAGGGATACCTACTACAAGGGACACCTGCTTGAAGGGATACCTACTACAAGGGACACCTGCTTGAAGGGACACCTGCTTGAAGGGACACCTGCTTGAAGGGACACCTGCTTGAAGGGACACTGGACACCTGCTTGAAGGGACACCTGCTTGAAGGGACACCTGCTGGAAGGGACACCTGCTTGAAGGGACACCTGCTTGAAGGGACACCTGCTTGAAGGGACACCTGCTTGAAGGGACACCTGCTTGAAGGGACACCTGCTTGAAGGGACACCTGCTTGAAGGGACACCTGCTGGAAGGGACACCTGCTTTAAGGGACACCTGCTTGAAGGGACACCTGCTTGAAGGGACACCTGCTTGAAGGGACACCTGCTTGAAGGGACACCTGCTTGAAGGGACACTGGACACCTGCTTGAAGGGACACCGGACACCTGCTTGAAGTAAAACCTGCTTGAAGGGACACCTGCTTGAAGGGACACCTGCTTGAAAGGACACCTGCTTGAAGGGACACCTGCTTGAAGGGACACCTGCTTGAAGTTACACCTGCTTGAAGGGACACCTGCTTGAAGGGACACCTGCTTGAAGGGACACCTGCTTGAAGGGACACCTGCTTGAAGGGACACCTACTTGAAGGGACACCTACTTGAAGGGACACATGTTTAAAGGGACACCGGACACCTGCTTGAAGGGACACCTGTTTAAAGGGATACCTGTTTGAAGGGACACCTGCTTGAAGGGACACCTATTTGAAGGGACACCGGACACCTGCTTGAAGGGACACCGGACACCTGCTTGAAGGGACACCGGACACCTGCTTGAAGGGACACCGGACACCTGCTTAAAGGGCCACCGGACACCTGCTTGAAGAAACACCGGACGCCTGCTTTAAGTGATACCTGCTTGAAGGGACACCGGACACCTGCTTGAAGGGACACCGGACACCTGCTTGAAGGGAAACCGGACACCTGCTTGAAGGGACACCGGACACCTGCTTGAAGTGATACCTGCTTGAAGTGACACCTGCTTGAAGGGACACCTGCTTGAAGGGACAGGGACACCTGCTTGAAGGGACACCTGCTTGAAAGTGAGGTGGGATTCTTGGCTAGAATGTTTCGCCTGGCCCTGACTAACATAGTCTTATCAGTAAGTGTCACCTGACCCTGACTAGGATAGTCTGATCAGTAAGTTACGTCTGACAATAACTAACATAGGTAAATCATTATATTTCACTGACCCTAACTAGCATAGTCTGATCTGTATATTTCACCTGACCCTGACTTACATAGTATGATCAGTACGTTTTACCTGACCCTGACTAGCATAGTATGATCAGTATATTTGACCTGACCCTAACTAGCATAGTCTGATCTATATATTTCACCTGACCCTGACTAACATAGTCTTCTTCTTCTTCGTACGCTGTCAGACGTCAATTTAAATTTGTTCGAAGAAAGCAGCTGTCACCCTGAGACTGTCGACACTGCCATAGAGCTTGTCTAGTGTTGCACTGGTGATGACCACATGTGCTTTCTCTGGTACTTGTATGTTGAGTAATTTTGCAGCAGATGTTCAGCGGTCATTTTCCCTGTACCACAGGTGCATTCGTCAGTGCCACTTATCTTCAGTTTTTTGAATAGATGGTACCTCAGTCTGTTGTAGCCTGTGCGGAGTCTGAAGACCATGACCTGCTCTCTTCTGTTCAACTGGTAATAAGTGTCATTTGTTGTGTAGCCAGTATGATCTTTTTCCCATTTGGCCATGTATCTGTCCCTAATAAACCTTTTGGACTCTTCGTAGGTCACACTAGAATCTGGTTGTGGTAGTCTTGCACATTCTTTTGCCTGACTAACATAGTCTGATCAGTACGTTTTACCTGACCCTGACTTGCATAGTCTGATCAGTATATTTCACTTGACCCTAACTAGCATAGTCTGATCAGTATGTTTCACCTGACCCTGACTAACATAGTAGAATAAGCATGTTTCACCTGACCCTGACTAACATAGTAGGATCAGCATGTTTCACCTGACCCTGACTAACATAGTCTGAACTGTACGTTTTGCCTGACCCTGACTAAAATAGTATGATCAACATGTTTCACCTGACCCTTACTAGCATAGTCTGATCAGTACGTTTCACCTGATTCTCACTTATATAGTTTGATCAGTACGTTTTGCCTCACCAAACGTTAATCTCATCTCCCAATTGAATGATGATAGATTAGTCACCAAAAAACATTCCACTCACGCTGGAGGGCAGTGCATTACTCTCTTCACCTAAGTGGTGACAGGGTTGAAAGAATAGAGCCCCTGTAACCATCTATACATGTTCTAAGATGTACCTAACGATGGTTTTCATGGGGCTAGCAGCTCATCACATTGTGTGTATGTTGTTGTATGCCCACAATGAGCAAATTTACTCTTTTTTGCGCCCCGAAAAAGGCGTTAAGTGTCGGATTGCGGTAGCTTCTGCGCATCCTAAGCTTGCTGATGAATGTGAACAGGGGTTCCCCTCCATGCTGATGTGCTTTGCTTGGCTACACCTGACGCTCACTACTAGGGGGATCACGACGATTCCCACCCCGTTAGACAGAATGAACCAGTTTCCAGAAAGGAAAAAAACACATTTTAGCTTGGTACAAAGCACGAACTCCGTAGCTCCAGCGATGAACCCAGGGATCTCCGGGAAAAAATGACATCATGGACCGACCATCGCAGTTCGAATTCGAACCGTCTGAACACGAGGCAAACGGCTTGACCACTTCGCCACAGAGATCCCCCCCCCCTTCCTGGGATCAAAACGTGGATGTTAGGTGGGGTCTCGGCCAATAAGTTTATTCAAACCCGATCAGTATGTTTTACCTGGCCAGACGTTTGTCTCCTTTCATCGTGTCAAATCTTTACTTTGAAACGGTAGCTGGTGGCAGAAGTTGTAAGACAATGAAGGAGAAGACATCAGCCAGCGACTCGCAGCTGATTGTTGCATCTCGGTCACAGAACGATGGCATATCATGACCCTATTCCGCCTCCAAGCAACAGCCCTAGAAACAGGCTGCACAAGTGTAGTCTGGTTAAGATAATATAGATGGAAAACCCGGAACCCAAACTGCCAGCTGAAACCGAAATGCGCAGATATTGCAGCCTCGCTGTACACTGTACGACACACCTTCCTTCTCAGGACAAACGACGGAGAAGATTCCGCAATTACAAATGCTTGGTTGGATGCTTCATTGGTGACCCTATAGAATAGAAAACGACATTCAATCACTCAATCATTCGATCAATCACTCAATCATTCGATCAATCAGTCAATCAATCGAACAATCGCTCAATCAATCAGTCAATTATTTGTTAAATCAGTTAATCATTCGCTAAATCATTCGGAAATTAGGTCAATCCTACTATCAGTCAATCAATCCGTCAATCATTCGATAAATCAGTCAATGATTTGGTCAATCAGTCAATCATTCACGATCTCTCTGTCCACTTTCTCGTCATCTTTGAACATACTACCTAGCACTTATATTTCCTTACTTGCTTGATATTTTTGTCCCTGTTGTAAAAATTTATTTGCAGCTATTCACACTATGTCTTTATTGTCTCAATCATTTCTTTGTTGATCTTCAATATTTTGAACCCTAACTGAAAATTCCATTCCCCTACAGTTGACAGTGTGTGAAAGTGTTGAGTAGCAACAATGTTTTTATAGCACCGACGTTATTTTACAACAAATATTCTCCATTGTTGTCTACGGTTTGTTTTGTTGTTTGTTTGTTTGTTTTGTTTTTTTATAGAATAGCATCCATAATATAACCATTAACTTCACATTTTGCAATGCCCGCCATCTCATGTCTGATCTGATCTCATGGGAAATGTTTATTTCATTTCACTTTAACTCCAACAAGATTTTTTTTAATGTATCATTATTATGTGCAATCAATAATTTTCAACATCCAAAACAAAAAGGAATATAGTTAACATTTCTCACCTCTGTCACTAAACTTTAAAATAATCGTGTACTGTGTTTATAATTTTGTTTTTAAATTATGGATTTCTCGGCCTCATACTACGACCTACTTAATTTGTGTTGCAATTGACCTTTAAATTGCAAGTACCTCATTAAAATGATAAATTTTCTTCATTGTGTTCTAATTTTTCGTTCGTTCTCAGACTTCCACTACCAAGCTCTGAAAAGGGCTTTGTAAGTAGCAGAATGTAGTCAGGAGATCGTAATACGTTGTACCGTAGTTTACATCTTGACTGCGATTTTTGTACAGTTTGGTCAGACACATCTGACTTCAGTATGCCATTTTTGGGTAACGAGTTAGCCTTCCCTCTTCGATCTCCTTAGCCAGAGTGCACTGTTGCAGTATGTTATCTAGGATCATCGTGTTGGGGTGAAGAAGGATCTATGTCACTGATTACATTGATCCCGTACTAGTGTCGCTCATCTCCAACCTGCATATGCCAACCTGCATGTTTCCAAGTTTTGCGTGCTCCAATGTTGTTGTTGTTGTTCTTGTTGTTGTTGTTCTTGTTGTTGTTGTTCTTGTTGTTGTTGTTCTTGTTGTTGTTGTTGTTGTTGTTGTTGATGATGAATTGTTGTTGTTGATGATGATGATGAATGCCCACAATGAGTAGGATAACTCTTTATATGCATCCTAGAGCGGACGTTTCGTGGCGGGATGATGTAGCTTTCCTCACATCCCAAGCGCACTGATGAATGTGGACTGGGGTCCTCCAAGTGGTTGTGCTATGCTTGGCTTCATCCGAGCGTCGCTCACTACTACGGGGATCACGTCGATCCGCCACCTCGTTAGCCAGGCTGCAGTAAAAACAGCCTGTTTCCATGGAGCACTACATGAGGGTCTAGACCAATATATTTTGCCGTACCCTGACTAACATGTCTGATCAGTATATTTTGCCTGACCTTAACATGTCTGATCAGTATATTTTGCCTGACCCTAACATGTCTGATAAGTATATTTTGCCTGACCCTAACATGTCTGATCAGTATATTTTGTCTGCCTCTAATATGTCTGATCAGTATATTTTGCCTGCCTCTAATATGTCTGATCAGTATATTTTGCCTGACCATAACCTGTCTGATCAGTATATTTTGTCTGCCTCTAACATGTCTGATCAGTATATTTTGCCTGCCTCTAATATGTCTGATCAGTATATTTTGCCTGACCCTAACATGTCTGATCAGTATATTTTGCCTGACCCTAACATGTCTGATCAGTATATTTTGCCTGACCCTAACATGTCTGATCAGTATATTTTGCCTGACCCTAACATGTCTGATCAGTATGTTTTGTCTGACCAGACGCTAGTTCTTCCTCCATATGCTCCAATGTAATAACTCTAAACTAGTACCTGACTAACACTTAATTAGGGCAAGCACAAGCAGCGAGGAAGGAATATACTCACCTCACGTCACAGACAGGTATACCTCGAACAACAATTTTCTCAGATTGGGTCCTATGAGACCCTAATTTTCTCGGTTGCACAGATGGATCAATAACAATGGCTATCAACAATGGAGGGACTGGTATCTTTGTCTCATATCCCGGAAACTATTTGAGACAATGAGTACTCCTAAATGTAAATTATGCTTTACCTATATACAGCTGAGGTTCAAGCACTTGAACAAGCTGCGAATATGATTTATAACAGCTGTGACTGCCAAAAGGTAAGTCATCTTCTACGATGAACTATTTGTACTGTAAGCTCTGTGATGGCGTACGCCCACACATGAGAACTGAACTAAGCAAGGTAGCTGCCAGATAGATATGCCAAAATGTTGTGGTTAGCATCGCATTGTTTGCGTAACGGGGAACAAGAAGCTAGGTAGACTTGCAAAAAGGATGGAGATTGTGAACAATAAGACATTAAAATCGCACACTTTGAGAAAAAGAGAGCTATGCAGGATATCAAAAGATAACTGGACCAACTATACGACGATTAGCAGATCCTTGACAGCCGCTGTCCGAGTATCTAGGCAAACATCAGATTGGTTTGCAGTACAAAAGGGAGTAAGACAGGGATGTATCCATCTAACCTTATCTATACTTCTTCTTCGTACGCTGTCAGACGTCAACTTGAATTTGTTCGAAGAAAGCAGCTGTCATCCTGAGGCTGTCGACACTGTCATTGAGCTTGTCTAGTGTTGGCACTGGTGATGACCACACGTGCTTTCTCTGGTCCTCGTATGTCGGGCAATTTTGCAGCAGATGTTCAGCGGTCATTTTCCTTGTGCCACAGGTGCATTCGTCAGTGCCATATATCTTCAGTTTATACCGTATCTATACAACATATATGCTGAATGTATAATGAGAAATGTTCAAGAAGACCAGAACATTGAAAGTTTTGATACATTTACTATTGGCTGGTACGAGATTCCAGAGTTACGATACGCAGACTTCACAGTGATACTATCAAGAAATGCAGAATAGCTACAGCAGTAAAGATCAAAACGTGTTTATAAACATAAATAAAACAAAGATAAAGACCACCGACAAAACATAATGTCATCATAAATTTACAGTGGGTGGTGAGGAAATACATCAGGTCACGGATTTTGAATATCTGGGCTCCAGAATTGACAAAAATGGCGACTGCTCGAAAGAAATCAGAAGACTAGTCATGGCAATGCAGAGACTGAACAGCCTGAAGAAATTATGGCAGAGCACCAATAAAATGATAAAAGTAAAAGTCTTGAGAGCCTGTGTTTTTCCTGTGGCAGCTTATGGCTGCGAATCATGGACGATTACCAAAACTTCCAGACAAAGAATCGAATCCGTTGAGTCAAAAAATTACAGAAAGATCCCCAGAATACCCGGGACAGAGAAAAAGATAAATGTAGACATTCGGCAAGAGTTGAGCATAGAGGAGAACTGGTTTATTAATTCCATTTTGGCTAGAAGATGCAAATACTTTGGTCACATCGAAAGAGACAACGGTTTTGAGAGAACAGTGGTGGAAGGTATGGTGCCAGGTAAAAGAGGAAGGGGTAGACCAAGAAGACGATGGCACCAAGATATCCAGGAGTGCCTTTGTATGACTGTGGCGGAGGCTGTGGTTTTGGCAAGGGAACGAGTTTCTTTCAGACAGCCTGTGATGGGAGCTACGTTTTATAAGGGACATGCTACATGATGATGATGACAGTCGGGGACAGATCACCATTCTTCGCCTCAGAACAAGACACGACAACATGTACAAGCTTCGACTGTCTGCTTCAGCTGTCTGCGACACGTTTTATCCACATGTCTCTTAATGCCCCGAATAGTAACTTCATTAGAGATTATTTTCACACAAGTGTCACGTGGCTTTGAGCACTGTTGTCATAGTTACGGCGCTGGCGGTAACATTTTTTTAAATGCCCTTGCATTATCATTTTCCCCAGAAGAGTGTAACCAAGGGTTGATTGACACCTGACTGTTATCGTTGTTTAATGCCCACAATGAGTATGTTAACTCTTCTGTGTACCCAGAAAAGATCGTTAAGGGACGGGTTGTAATAGCTTTTCTCACATCCCGGGCGTGCTGGTGAATGGATACAGGGTTCTACAGGCTATCGTCAGTATCGTGCTATGTTTCGCTTCATCTGCCTGACGCTTTGTCATTACTACGGGAATCACCTCGATGCAATCTCGTCAGCCATAATGCCTTGAAAACAGCCTATTTTCAGAGAACTCTAAATGGAAGAGAGATTGTGGTCAGAATATGGTTTTCCCTTCAGATTATGTGACGATTACTACAATTTCTTCTGTCATCATTTGCACTGTTCAGTAAGTCATTCTTCTTGTTTTCTGTATTTATTTTCAATTCTCCTGCTGAAAACTTGAAGAAAATAGCAATTGTCCTCACTTTTTAGTTTATACTTTCAGTATGTTCACTTTATTATCTTACAAATCAATAATTATTTTCTTTTTGTTATGTTTCTTCAATCTACCTTTTTTTCTGATTCTTCGAACATTTCCAAACCATTGTCTACTTTGTTTATATTTTATAATTCGTTTTTGACACTGTCATCTATCAAGTCTTCTCTTCTTTCTTCTCTTGATGATCAGTTTTATTGTGTTCTTCTTAATATTGTCTTCTTATCTGATTCTAAGTGTTATAGTTGTTTTTTTCGTATGTAATTTCTTTTCATCGTGTTTTTTTCATCTTGACGCTACCAGAGAATACAACTATGTTCCAGTGTCTTCGTCCTGTTTATTTTTTTACCACGCTTATTTTTCTCTTACTACAGATGAATATGGCTTCTTGCTTTTTTCTCTTTAATTTCTTTATGTTCATTGTCTCTTCCTTTTTGACCAGCTGATTATGAAAATTTCCTTTCACTTCAACCCCTATTTCTTTTAATCGATTGTTGTTTTGCATTTTGGTTTTCCTTTCTAAATCAGAAGATTTTGTTTACAATTTCCTTCATCCTTTATTTATTCATCTTTTATTTATTATTATATATCAGTATTGTTTATGATAAAAACTGTTTACATAGTCAAACGGATAAACTTGTTTTTTTATTCTGTAAATATTTGTAATAATCTTTATCTCATCCTTTCTTTCTAATGAAGGTTTTCGTTTTATAACAATAAATTAGCTTGCAAATTTTCTGACATTTCCGTACAGATGATCTATTGACTTAAACATTGTCACACATATATAAAAGCTTCTTCATACCAATTATCCTATTCCTAAATGTATAAATATACCTCAATTTTCTAATGGCAGTTTTATATCGCAAGAATAAGTGTGTTCAAAGACCCAAAAATATTCAGAGGTTCTTTTTACATCTCTATTCTTCTTTTCGCTTTTCTTGTCCTGTTGGCCTTTCATTGGTAGGTTATGAAGTGGTTTCATGGCCGGCCCTAGTATGTGCTTGTAGCTTTCAGCGTCAGGTTATGAAGTGGTTTCTTGATGGACCCTAGTATGTGCTTCCTACATGAGGAGTTGTCACTGCATCTGTTATTTCTGCCATCAATCTTTTGCATGTGCAGCCCTTGGTTATATATCGATTGTATAGGTATTGAATGGATGGTACATCAGTCTGTTGTGGCCTGTGCGGAGTCTGAAGACCACCACCTGCTCTTTTCTGTTCAACTGGTAATAAGTGTCATTTATTGTGTAGCCAGTATGGTCTCTTTCCCATTGGTCCTCTCGTGAAGCCGGCAGACCTGAAGAACATAACTTAACTTCTTTATACTGGTTTAGAAGACTCAGCAGAGTATAGACAATCAGTTTCATTTACTTTGCCTTGCTTTAAAAGCTATGCGCATCCAGTGTATTCTTAAATGCATTAATTGTCCCTGCCACCACTACCTCCTGTGGCAATGCATTTCAAGCATTCACCACTCTCTGACTAAAAAAATATTTCCTAATATCTAATCTGGACCTCTCTTTAGTTAACTTGTAGCTATGCCTTCTTGTTCTTGTCGGTGGTTGTATTTTGAAAAAAACTTTTTATAGCCTAATTTATCCGTTCCTCTGATAATCCTCTAAACTTGTATTGTCACCTCGAATTCTTCTCTCTTCTAGGCCCTGTAGGCCGATTTTTCCTCATAACTGTAATTCTGGAATTCCACTATCAACTTTGTTGCTCTTTTTTGTATTATTTAAAGCGTATTTATATCCCTTCTATGATAAGGACTCCACACCGTTACACAGTACTCCAATCTAGGTTTAACTAATGCTTTATACCGTTTGACTATCACTTTCTTGCTCCTATGTTTAATATTTCTTGTTATCATACCTAACATTGCATTTGCCTTTTTCACTGCTACCTGAACTTGCTCACTCATTTTACCTGTATCGTCTACTATAACCCCTAGGTTTCTTTCCTTATCTATCTTTGTAATATTGTTCTCGCCCATTCTATAATTATGTTACATATTGGATCTACCCTTGTGGATGACTGTACATTTATCTACATTAAACTCCATTTGCCAGCTTACAGACCATTCTTGAATTTGATCTAAATCCGACCTCAATATATCCACTTCCGCTTTAGATGAGACACTGCTGCATAGTTTTGTGTCATCAGCAAATTTTGCAATCATGGATACCATATCAATGTCCAAATCATTTATATATATATCAAGAACAAAAATTGGTCCCAAAACTGAGCCCTGTGGCACTCCACTTTTCACTTCACACCACTCAGAGTACACCTTATTTATTCCCACCCTCTGCCTTCTTCCCGTTAACCAATTTTCAATCCATTTGGCAACTTCCCCACCTATGCCATGTGATTTTAACTTTCGAAATAATCTTTGATGAGGCATTCTATCAAAAGCCTTTGCAAAATCTAGATAAATAACATCCACTGGCTCCCCTTTATCTATAATTTTAGTAACCTCCTCCATGAATTCTAATAGATTTGTTAAGTACGATCTCCCTTTAGTAAACCCATCCTGACTATTTCTGATTAGATTAAACTTGTCTAAATGCATTACAATTTTTTCTTTGATTATTGACTAACAATTTACAGACTATGTTCGTTAAACTCACCTGTCTATAATTTGCTGGAATGATTGTTTTGCCCCTTTTTAATAAGTAGATCACTCCTGCATCTTTCCAATCTCGTGGAACAATCCCTTTTGCAAGTAATTGAGAACATAATATAGCCAATGGTTTTGCTAGTTGGTCTCTAATTTTAAACAGCATGTTCTACTGTTTGTTTGTTTTCCCCACATGGGCACATGTCTCTGTGTCCAATTTTTAATTTGTTGAACGGATGATTTTTCAGTCTACAGGAACCCATTCGCAGTCTGAATATTGTCACTTCATCTCTTCTTAGCAAAAAGTAGTATGCTTCTGTTATATTAGATTCAGGATGTTCTCTGGAACATGTGCCTTTGAAGTTAAATTGTAACATTGTCATTCTTCTTCTTCTTCTGCGTTCGTTCTCAATCTCCTGCTACCAAGCCCTGAACAGGGCTTTGCAAGTAGTAGGATGTAGTCTAGAGAACAGAATGCGTTGTGTCGCTAGTTTACAACTTGACTGCGATAGTTGCACCTTTTGGTCCGACACATCCGTCTTCTGCAGCAACATTGTCATTATTTCTTCATATGTAACTCTTGTCGTCAGTTTGAGATTTGCCGCCTTCCGCTTTTGCCAGTCTATCTGCCTCCTCAAAATCTTCTTTTCTGATTCTATCAATTCTTATTACATCAAGCATTCTGCGAAGGCATTTCATCTCTGCTGCTACGATATGTCTTTTAGCTTTGTTTGTTAATGTTTAATTCTGACAATGATAGCACAATGAATATTGTGTTGTATAGTGTTCTTTTTGAATCCATTGTCACTTGCTTACATTGTACTATTGGAGACATTTGTCCAATGATTGGACTTGCTTTATTGCATCTGTTTTGGGATTTCGATAAATTCAGAGGTAAATTAGCTAAAAACCATACATTTTATCTTTCATTTCTTGCTATTTTGAGATGTACCGTCCAGGTCTGAGAAGATTATAAACAATTACCAATGTATTTATATCTCTTCAGGTTGACAAGGCAAATGGAAAAACTCTAGTCCATTGTGTAGCTGGTGTCAGCCGATCAGCCTCTATATGTATTGCTTACTTAATGAAGTACAAACGGATGACATTGGATCAGGCTTACAAACACGTCAAGAGATGCAGGTCTGTCATCCATCCAAATGTAGGTTTCTGGAGACAGCTGATAGACTTCGAACGTCGACTATTCGGACGCAATACGGTCAAGATGGTGCAGTCCTCCATTGGCTGGGTCCCAGATGTGTATTACCAGGAGACGAAGAGCATGGTCTGGCTTCCAACATCATCATCATCCTCTCGTTTTGGTTATTGACGTAGTTAAATTTTGATCTATGTATTTATTTTATATATTTAAGTATTATGAAATATATTCTTGTGTTATATGAAGCTAATCATGCCATACATAAGTGAATGTTGGACAATCAATAAATAAACTAGATGCTTTCTTAAACCCACAGATATGGGGTTTTGAAAAGGAATGGTGTGATTTGTTATTTGAAATCGACATCACTTCACTATGGGCAGACTCACAGGTGCTGCTCATTCTCTCTCAGCAAAAAAATTAATGTAATGAATACATATGACATCTGTAGAACGTTCAGTCTCATGTGCATCCAAGTAGATTATAAGAGTCTTGTGTGCATCCAAGTAGAATATGTCTTGTGTGCATCCAAGTAGATTATAAGTCTCGTGCGCATCCAAGAAGATTATAAGAGTCTCATGTGCATCTAAGTAGATTATAAGTCTCGTGTGCATCCAAGAAGATTATAAGAGTCTCACGTGCATCCAAGTAGATTATAAGTCTCATGTGCATCCAAAGAAATTATGTCACATGTGCATCTAAGTAGATTATTAGTCATGTGCATCCAAGTAGATTATAAAAGTCAAATGTGCATCCAAGTAGATTATAAGTCTCATGCGCATCCAAGTAGAATATTTATTGATGAAATGAGGGAAACATTACTATCTTCTTCTGCTTATTGTTTTTGAATTATGTAATTGATTTGTGGTATACTAAGTATTACTAAATATATTGTTCGCGTGGAGCTGATCTTGATATCACCGCATTCATCACATGTCCTGTCAGCTGTCACTGACAATCAGTCCCTTCCACAATTATCTGTCCTCGGAGTGTTTCAGCATCTCAGATGCTCTCTGTTCTGCAGTGAATGGATGACGATGTCGGGTCATTTGCAATGCACATTTTTCCATAACAGAAGAGGTAAATAAGACTCCCAGCTGAATTACTTTTCTGTATTATTAATTGTGGTTTAATGTAATTTAATACTAGAGATTGATTGGTCGTGGTTTTCCATTGCCTTCCATCGGCTGTACTTTCTGTAGTACAGATTGGGAACGAGAACAATCAGTAAGGATGCATGATGCCCTTGGGAAGCCATAGATATGTGGTTTGACAATGGAATGTTTGGATTCTCATGATGTATAGGAGAATGAGGTGTTTAATAATGAGGAGCTTATAAGAGAACGATGAGGGGTTTGAAGGAGAAAAATGAGGGGCGTGTAGGAGAACGATGAGGGGCTTGTAGGAGAATAATGAGGGGAATAATAATGAGGGCCTAATAGGAGAATGATGATGGGCATAATAATGAGGGGCTTATATGAGAATAATGAGGGGCTTGTAGGAGAATGATGAGGGGCATAATAATGAGGCTTATAGTAGAATTATGAGGGGTATATATGAGAATTATGAGGGGCTTATAGTAGAATGATGAGGGGAATAATAATGAGGGCCTAATAGGAGAATGATGATGGGCATAATAATGAGGGGCTTATAGGAGAATGATGAGGGGCATAATAATGAGGCTTATAGTAGAATTATGAGGGGCTTATAGTAGAATTATGAGGGGAATAATAATGAGGCTTATAGTAGAATTATGAGGGGCTTATAGTAGAATGATGAGGGGCATAATAATGAGGCTTATAGTAGAATTATGAGGGGCTTATAGTAGAATGATGAGGGGCATAATAATGAGGCTTATAGTAGAATTATGAGGGGTATATATGAGAATTATGAGGGGCTTATAAGAGAATAATTAGGAGCTTATAAGAGAATTATTAGGGGCATAATAATGAGGGGTGTGTGTGAGAATAATGAGGATGTTCTGATGGAAACAAATGCACAAGGCTGGTTGAATTGAGTTCATAAAAGTAGTAATTTTTTTTATTTTGGAAGATGTTTAGAGATTAATGCTTGAGTACAAGGTACAAAATTGCTGGGAATTCAGACAGATGGTGACATATAGAGAAAATAAAGGATCAATATTGTAGTCTTCACTTTCCAAGAATAACACTACAGGCACTAGACACAAATTAAAAACAAAGAAATTATAAAGCTGGTGTAGATGATTGACAAGATAGAAATAACACACAACGTCAGAGTCGACCTTCAGTGGATTTGATGACATGTATACGTATGAAGTAATGAGAAAACAGACAAACTAGCAAAACTAGAGCCAACATAGTTAAGATGAACACACCAGACAAGATTCAAACAGCAAAATTAAATACTTCAAAACAATTCAAAGAAGAATGGCTGAACCAATGGACGAAAGAGTCTACTGGGCGTAACATATATTTTTTTAATGACACACCCAAACAAAAATGATTGCATTTAAGAAACTGCAAAACAGGAAAAAGAGCATAATCTTCAAACTGAGTACAGAACACAACAAGCCAAATACATAAACAAATTAGACTCTGCACATGAACTTAATTACAACTGTACCCATCTATATGAGACAGTCCAACAGATGTTGCTCGCTTGGCATAGAATGAGAAACACTATTGCCGGTCACCCAGCTCCAATAACCAGCTTCAAAACAGCTTGCGAAACAGCTCAGCTAGTTAGTAATCAACTATAATGGATGAGCTAACATCATGACATGGAAAAGGTTAGCAACACGATTTATAAACATTACTTAGGGTTGGATGTTGCGTGATAAAAAAACTATCCATGTCAGTTGGCATAGTACATGGTAATGATGATATTAAATGTATGTGTCAATTGGTATATTTTGCTTTCACCTTAAATATCATCCTGCTGCAATAACAACAGCTGTCCTACTTTTATCACCAATGTGAATGGTGATCACTGCTATAAATGGTGATCACATGTTTTCTATTGATACTAACAAACACTACTTTTAGTGTCTAGTTTTGGTTTTTTTTCTAAATAAACAAAACATGTCTATATGTTATTTGATCAATTCATTTGTAATTTAGTTATTTTGAAAGAAAATTATTTCATATGTTCAGCGTTGGTTTTAAGATGTGCAAGACACTTGGCTAGAGAGAAGCCTATCTGTCAACCTGTTGAAATAACTTTAATGACGGATCAGTTAAAACTTTCCACAATAATAATGAAAATTTAAAATAACATTACACCCTTACAAAGTATTCCTAAATTGTAAAAATAGAAAGTTTGAAAATAACATTTTGATAAAATTGTAAACACATACAGTGATAGGTAACAACTTGTGTGCCTCTATACAAATTTTATTGTATCTTTTGATTTAGTTTGACCTTTTTTATATTCCCATTTGCACTTTTTCAAAATGTTTTTAAAAGGTTCAGATCTTCTTCTTCTGTGTTCATACTCAATCTCCCACTAGCAAGCCATGAACAGGGCTTTGCTAGTAGCAGGATGTAGTCCAGAGAATGGATTTGCGTTGTGTCGCTAGTTTACAGTTTGACTCCGATAGTTACACCTTTCGGTCCGACACATCCGTCTTCGGCAGAAAAGGTTCAGTATTTCCCACTATTTTTAGTAATGAGGCTAAGGTTTTTGATTGAAAGAGAACCAAATTTGAAGCCCATACATTTTTGTCAACTGCAATTGGCTTGGCTTCATTCATTCTTAATCTCTCACTACCAAGCTCTGAAAAGGGCTTTGCAAGTAGCAGAATCTAGTCCAGAGAACAGAATGTGTTGTCGTAGTATACAGCTTGACTGCAATATTTGCACCTTTCGGTCTAACACATCAAACTTCAGCAGGGAACTGCATTTGAAAATCCTTAGGTGATAGTTGTGTAGATTTGACGGCATAGGCATAATTAACAGAAGTGAACAAAATATGGACAATAGGTTGACACGTAAGTTGGAGCAAGCTGGACTTGTAAGGCCTTTTTATATAAGTTGATATATTTGTGGACCCCCCGAGTGGTACCGGTGTTGAAAAGAATAGGACCACTGTAACATTCTGAATATGTTGAAAATGGTGACTATAGAGGGTTGAGCGTGAGGCTGGCAACCTCATTATGTAATACTGTTAAACCGTTGCTATTAAGTCACCTCTGCACATGCTCACAAGCAGGTTACTTATAAAAGGCCCTGCTGTACTGATGACGCCATGTGTCATTTGGAACAAAAAGGGAAAATAAATATGTATTGGGGGACTGAAGTCCTTAAATGCATGAAATCCTAGGGAAAAAAAACTTAGGCTCCCTATGCCCAAACCCATCTCTAAAGATTTCAATCGTTAACAAACTAGGCTGGTAATGACTGCTATCATAAAGTATTTGTACATCTAGATTCCGTGGCGAAGTGGTTAAGCCGTCGGCCTCGTGATCAGGTGGTGTGGGTTTGACTCTGGACTACGCCGTCTTTTTCACAGGTTCTTAATGCGGAGTCCCCTGCATCTCGTAGTCGTCCCCTAGTCGTATTGTTCTTGACTTGCCACTGGGGTCGGGCCGCTCGAGACGAGAAAGTGAGGATAAAAAGTAACGCAGTTAATCCTTACTAAAATAGCGCTAGCAAAATTAATTATGCCACCATCGTCTACGATGTACAGCGGCCTATTCACATCTAGAAAACATATGTGAAGTGGCTTCAAACAAATTTTTTTAAATTTATGATTATAAATTTGAAACTTCATGTCATTGTGATGTAAGTTGGCAGTTTTATTGCTAAGAACTTCAAGAGTTTCAGTGCAGGTGTTTTCACAGACAAGCCCCATGACTGCATAGTAGCTACTTGAAGATGGCTTACCCACTATGGACATGCACTGAAGAGGAACAGTATTCTGTTGTCCGTTTTGTGAGCAGCGAAGAGGCAAAATGTACAGAACTTCATCGGTGAATGAAAATTCAGTACACTGATGCAGGTCTTCTACCACAGCAAGGAGTGAAGTTGTTGTTTGCGAATTCCCATAATGAGTAGGTTACTCTTTTATGCACCCTAAAGAGGACGTTGAGTAGTGGGTTACAGTTGCTTTTCTCACATTCTGAGTGTGCTAATGAAGATAGACCAGGGATCTCCAGGCGGTTGTGTGATGCTTGGCTTCATCTGCATGTCATTCACTACTATGGGGATTACGTTTATCCCTCAACTTGTTAACTATGCTACTATGAAAACAGCCCAATTCCAGGGAGGACTACTAGGAAGCTGTTGTGAGGATCTTGGCCAGTTTGTTTTGCCTGACCCTGACTACCATGACTGATCAGTGAGTCGCCGTAGTCAAGAGGTTAAGGCACTCGCCTCTCACAGTGATGAACGGAAACGGTGGGCGATCGATTCCCGCAAGTTTAAAGCTACCTCTGTTCTCACGGGAGGTAAGACCAGAGTGCCTGCATCTTGAATTACCTCCAGTCGTCTCGATCAATAGTCTTGCCACTGATCCAAGGTAACTCGATAAAAGAGTGAGATTGATTCACTTCCTCACTATAATCCAAATACAGTGCACATCACATTATTAAGACAAATCCATCCGATGTTGGGGCCATCATCGCTTCACAATAACTCAGTATAGTTTGCCTGACCAGACGTTAGTCTTCTTTCTATATGGGTAAAGTAGGAAGTTCTTAAATGGCATGACAGTTTGTTCTCAATCAGATCAGGCACACTGAATAGTGAAACCAGTAGAGCGCATCATGTTGAAAAATAACAGAATGGCTGGGAATGAATAGCCACCCTTTTTACATCAGTCAAGTTCAGCACACCACATCATCCGTGGTGTGCTCCAGTTCCACAAAGAAGATGCACATCCCCCCCCCCCTCCCCCGCAGCTAACTACAAAAGTGAGACAACCCCTTGCAACCAATTTCCTTTTGATCTAGAAGAATTATTAAACTGTGTAGGCATTGAAACAGTTGTATCAAACGCACTTGAGACTACATCAACAAATGATAGTCGTTTCCCGTTTTAATCTTTAAAATCTTGATGATACAAAAAAATTAAGGCTTTGTTTAAAGCACCCTTGTAGATTGAACAACATTAAAGAGTGAAGTAATAGGTCCTCCAGATGAAAGTGTCTTGTGTACATGAAAGAGACAATTTAGTGGATTCAACCAGCTGAGAAAACCAAAATAGTGGCACAGCCTTTCTTCATGTTCAACTTGCAACTATGAAATATAGATTTAGATCAATCTTAATCTTTTTTCAGTTTAACAGTTACTAATGTTTGCATGTTTGTATTTGCTTGCAGCATTTCTTTGTTGTTAGATGTATGACATAAATAAAATTGATTACTGAGTTTAACTGTGTATAGCTTGGCTTCGTTCATTCTCAATCTCACGCTACCAAACCCTGAAAGGGCTTAAGTAGCAGAATGTAGTCCAGAGAACAGAATGCGTTGTGTTGTAGTTTACAGCTTGACTGCGATATTTGCATCTTTCGATCCAACACATCCAACTTCAGCAAGCATTTTTTCAGTACAGGGTTAGCATTCCCTCTTCGATCCTTTATCCTTAGCCAGTCTGTCCTGCTGCAGCCTGTTATCCAGGATCACTGCGTGGAGGTGTAGAAGGGTCTTGGCAGCTCTGGTTCGCTGGCCCTGACGCTAGCAGTCAGCTATGGGTCGCTGACCACCTTCGCTCATGTGCTGCTCAGCATCTTGATCCCGAGTAATGTTGAACTGTGTATAAAGTTTTTTGTTAAAGCTACTCTTGCTGAGCTGAGTTAACTCTTGACATTTCTTTGGTAGCGGGTTACAGTGACTCTTCTTACATCCAAAAGTTTGTTTAAGAATTGATTCCGGTTCTGCTGTCTGTAGTGTAATGTGAGTTTCCTATGTAAACTCATCGAGGCTGACGATGCAGTGAATGAGATGACAGCAGTCAACGATTCATAGCTGCTGGAATATGCCAGGGTCAGTGAACCAGAGCTGTCAAAGACCCTTTTGTGCCTCTGTTTCACCTGACCCTGGCTACTCCTCTTCCACCTTGATCAGTATTTTCACCCGACCCTGATTACTCTTCTCTTTCCCCTTGATCAGTATTTTCATCTGACCCTGATTACTCTTTGCTCCGACCATTATTGGTATTTTCACCTGACCCTGATTACTCTTCTTTCCCCTTGATCAGTATTTTCACCTGACCCTGATTACTCTTCTCTTTCCCCTTGATCAGTATTTTCACCTGACCCTGATTATTCTTCCCTTCCACCTTTACGTTTAAACATCTGAACAAATCTACAAGAAAAACGTACAAAAATAGGAAAGAACTCACCAGGCACTAACTTAAAAAAGGAGGCTCTTGAAAATTAGTTACAATAGGAAAGACTGAAGACAAAAGAAACAACAGAGATGGAAATAATGGAACAGTGGCCATCAAAATGGTGCGTTTAAGCATTGCTGGAATATTTAGTAAATAGACAGTTGTCAAGGATATTAACAGCCTGTACCACCAAGGATGATGCCTGATCAAACATCTCATACGTATGTCAGCACTTGAATAGATTAATGGTTAGTGCACTGGCTTCCCAGCCGAGCAATCAGAGTTCAGTCTGCAGTTGGTGCAGGATTTTTATGATCACAACACCCCCTCCATGGGTCGACACGGCCTCAAAAATTGGGTACCAGAAAAATCTGGGAAAGTAACGGCGGCCAGTAAGATGTTGACTACATCACACCTAGTGTACCATTGGTCGAGAAAAATATGGACCTGGTACCATATTCCAAATATGCCACACTGGCGTATAAAGAGGATTTTCATGTTTACACTAGAAATGAGATCAATCAATGACCTTCCTATTTGTATATATTCACTAACATATAGTCTAGCGGCATATAATGTTTCTTTGAGTAGTCTTTAATCAGGGGAATAATGGAGATTGAAAAAGGATCATTAAAATAGTTTAAAATGAGAACAGACGAGGACTCGTGTTTATAGATTTCATTATCTAAATATTGCATTGCTGATACAATGAGAGCCCACAAAATTGTTCTGCATTCAGGATTTTATGTGAATAGCTGCTTTGTCTGAATAATAGTGTTGCTGGATTACTTTCAGAGTTCATTACTTATAGTCATACATGTCAACCTTTTGATGTCTATATCTGTCTGTGAAATCAATAAGAACTTTTGGAAAAAGACAATATTTGGAGCATAAAATTGCAGTCTCAAATTTTATCAGTTCAAGAGTCTAAAAACATGGGGCACATACAAATTTATCAAACATACATAATAATGGTTCATAACTGCCTTCACACATGAGCGCCTCAAGTGTGACAAATTCTGTTGTGTCAGGATTAGTCTGTAAAGCCATATACTTAACTCAACTTAACGTCTTTATATTGGTTTAGAAAACTCTGCAGAGTCTGTATACAACCAGTTTCTTTATGAGAACACATCCCCCAGCACCAGTTTGATGATGTTGCCATCTTTATTTGCAATGGGCAACTATTACTATTATTAAATAAACATTAACAAAATTGTCCATTTAAAAAAAAGGATTTTCCTTTTTTAATTTAGCGCCCATTTTCACTATTACGTATTATTATTTTTAAATTAAAGCTTCTGCACTTTTGACAACAAATAATTTTTTTTAGTATTGACACTCCCTGTACATACATGTAAAACAAGAAATGGCACAGTCGTGTGATGGGTTAAGATAGCAACAAACAAAAAAAGTGTACATGATTTGTTGATTGTTAACAAAATTAATCCGATGAAGCATTTGTAAGACCTTTCACTTAGGAAAAAAACAAACTGATAAGGTATGGACAAATCTGTCTGGTTGACATATATGTTCAGATATTCATTTCACTTTGTTAGCTGTTTCTTTGGCACTTATTTCATTATCCTAACTCTTTGATGAAAGCATTCATTAGTTGAAATGTCGGTCAATTGCCTGTTACTGCTTGTATTAACCATTTTGGTTATTCAGTTGCCATTTTTTAATACCAAATTCTTATGCAATAATAGTTTAAAGTTTAGTATTTGTTAGATTGTACAGAACAAGTTTTTCATGTACTTACTTTAAAATTTGTGCAAGTATTATCTCAAAATTGAATTTGATGCGTTTCCATTAAAAACTCAAAGCATCGTTATCTTTACAGACTCATTATCTGCCTTTCAGTTTCTGGAAGATGGTGATCATTGTAGCCCTGAACTTATCCAAATATCCTTAGATGCCAACCAACGTAACACATCTCATGAAGTCAGAATAGTTATGCGATTGATTCCTGGTCACTCAAATACACCTAGCAATGACAAGGCAGACAGACTGGCTAAGAAGGAATCAAGTCAAGAGCAACAATACACACCAACAACCCTACAGACAGTCAAACAACTACCGAATACTGCAAACAAAGAGGCTTGGCTGATTAGATTGGGAATCCTGCCGAAGACGGATGTATCGAACCGAAAGGTGCAAATATCGCAGTCAAGCTGTAAACTAGTGACACAACGTATTCTATTCTCCAGATTACATCCTGGTTCTTGCCAAGCCCTGTTCAGGACTTGGTAGCGGGAGATTGAGCAAGAACGCAGAAGAAGAATAAAAAGATGGGGAATACTGGGAGAGAAATCTACAAACATATGACCATCCCAAAGACATCATCAATCTTCTGAAAAGGACATATCAAAGTACAATTTTCCAACTTCACACTCAACACAACAGAACAGAATCCAACCAGAACATAGTGTTAACTGTGCACATCCCTATGAAACTGTTGAGTACTATCTTTATTAATTTCAGGCACTTGCCAGTGTTAGGAAAAAGCTTCTTTCACTGAGGCCAGACAAATAAAATACTTTGTATGGAACTAAACAACAGTTCACAAACACTTGTAGATACCAATATATGGCATTGGACCAAAGGGCAGAAGCCCACATGCTACTTTATCAATAACCAACCATCTCAAAATTGTATTTTAGTATTTGAAGACAAAAATAGAGAGCTCATGCCGAAAGGTTTTGATGCCTGTCTGCTCAGAAAAAGGAGTAAGTAAATCAGAATGTAGCTATTAGCAGCTTCTACAGTGTCACCAACGAACTGTCCTGAAGCTACTTTTAGTTACTTTTCCTTCCCATGAAGCTATTAACACTGTTTCACAGAAATGAGTCCAATACTATTTTGAGTCAACAAAATAAAGATAAAGGCTCAGTGACTGCACTAGGATAAAAAACAAAATGCATGTTACGGCTAGAAAGGACATAGTCAAAGACAACAAATGAAAACAATTAGCAGATCACAATAAAAAACAAGCCTTGATGTAAAGCATATACTATATGGTTTTAGTTGGCAGCCATTGCCAGGAATGTGGGAGTTATTGCATGCCGGTTATGAAAAAGAAAAGATCAAACTAGTAATGGACAAGAAAATTATATGTTCCAAATGTTGACCATTGTGTGTACATTTTGTTTTCAGTGGGAGAATAATTAATAAATGTTGTAGGTTTGATTACAATGCAAGATTAAATTTTAATGCTGTATGTATGTTCAGTTTCAATGTGAGAATATATTATAAATGTTGCATATATGTTCAGTTTAAATGTGAGAATATATTAAAAATGTTGCATATATGTTCAGTTTAAATGTGAGAATATATTAAAAATGTTGCATATATGTTCAGTTTCAATGTGAGAATCATTTATAAATAATGTGTAGGCTATTCAGTATCAATGTAAAACTCAGGTTAAATCATTGCTTGATTCTTCTAGAATTTATAATATTAGCACAGAATTAATAGCTTCACATATCACTCTAACTCACATATTTTGCACAATTCATTAACTCAAAAAAAAAGTAAAATGAATGATGCATAAAATATTAAGTATATAAATTCACTTCTAAAATGCAGAAATCAATTGTATGTCTTCGGGAATGGTTAAAAGAAAAGGGAAAAACGGAAAAGGTTTTTATCACACATCTGAGAGATTAAAAAAAAGGTTTTCACGAGCCAGATTGGAACCAGCGAACTCAGGTAGGAAATCTCCTACGTGATCAAGAGATTGACAAGTTTTGAAAAATCCAATACCATAAAACCGGTTCATTCCTCCCCGGACATCAGGAATTCCCTACTGACCTGGATTTAATGGAAGCTCCTGTTTATATTGACCTAAGTTTGCATAGCTATTCTTAGACTTGATGCCACGTGAGCAATGAATAGATAGATATTGATATTATTGAATGCTGAGAATCATGTGGTAAAGTGTTACAGACGAACAGGACTGTAAAATGACAAGAATTAGGAGTGTTGATATGAGTATGAATTATAAACATTGTGTAATTGTTTGTTTTCAATTTAAAAATAAATGAGAAATGTTGTGTTTTCAGCTTCAATGTAAAAATAAATGATAAACATTGTGTGTTTGTTAGGTTTCAACATGAGAATAAATTATAAATGTTGTCTAAATGTTTAGTTTCAGTGTCTGCAGAAGACGGATGTGTCGGGCCGAATGGGCAAATATCGCTGTCAAACTGTAAACTACCGACACAATGTTTTCTGTTCTCTGGACTACATCTTGCAAAGCCCTATTCAGAGCTTGGTATCAGGAGATTGAGAACAAATGCAGAAGAAGAAGTTTCAGTGTGAAAATAAATTAAAATTGTGTCTTCATTTTCAATGCAAAAATATATTATACATGCTGTGTGCATATGTCCAGTCCAAGAATAATTTATGCCAGATTTGTGTACTTTTGTTTGGTTTCAATAAATGAATAATTTACACACTTCTTTTTTTTCTTCTCAATTTCAGAGCAAGAATAATTAAAACATATGTACATGTTTAATTTAGATACAAGAATAGTGTTTATATATGCAGTGTTTATGTTTGGTTTCAATGTGAGACATATGTATATATGTTCTTGTTCAGTTTCCATGCAAAAATATTTAATACATGCTTCATATACATGTTAAATTACAATACTGGAATGATATTTGTTGGCTTGAGCAAATGGAAACAAATTCCTGGAGTTGTTCTGCACGTTCCTTTAATATTTATATTTTTACAGGGGAGTTAAATTTACCTATTTCTGCTTCTCTGTCAATTTATATGACTGTTCTGTGATATTGAAAGGAATATAATATTAATATTTATGTATATACAATTATTTATATTTATTGAATAATGTAAAAAAGTAGTCAGATATCAGACATTGCTAGTTGTGAAGGAAGTGTACAAGAATTTGTTGTACACGATCTCAGCTTTTGTGAGGCTGTGTGGGCTATAGGGATGAAGAATTAAGGATGCTTGCCCCTTGCAGTTGTCTTGAATTGTGCAGATGAAATTATTACTTCACACCAACAACAACATAATAAACCTATGCATCATTGGTCCAGAGAGAACATCCACATTTTGCTTAAATAAATATAATGCCGTCACTAAATAGGTCACAAATGGCTATTAAATTAAAAAATTTAATAAGATTATAATTTTTCAAAACCATTTTTTATTGCATGTACACTTCTGGTGCCCGTCTGTGCGACCACTCGTCTGAACTTTCTCTCCCTAATCCCCAGCTGTAGTTGCCGAATCTTGTCAGTTGGGGGTCAAGGTTAATGAATAAAAGATGCCGCTATGGTGGGAACCGGCATTGTCATGGACATGTGCGACCATCTCTAAGCGTTCTTGGTGGGCTGTTGGAGACATAGCAGGTCTTGACACTTTGTTTGGTGCGCAGTCCGACGATGCGTAAGATTCGTCTTTCCTGCGATGACTGCACACGGGGTTATTCTCCTGCGGTGCAGGAGGTTCATTTTCCACGTGCGGAGTTGGATCTGAAAATGACAGTGGTATACCAAGCGACTTAAAAATGTGGTGCTTCGTGTGGTTACATTCTACTAAATTTGACCTATTGTTGTCCGTGGGTAAATTAACACACAGGTGCCCATGTGGCGATAGACTCGGTGGATTGCTCTAGCTTGGCCACAGTTTCTGTGTCGCCTGTGCCTTGCACGTGGTGATCGGTGGTCGATGCTTGTGGATTCAGTGGGAGGATGCGTCGACTGATGATGTAACGGACTCACACTACAATTAGCCCATCGGTTATGTAGCAAGTGGGTGTGACAAATCACGAACGCTACAGTGTGCACACATGTAGATGTGCACATATGTAGGTGTGTAGATATGTACGTATGAGTATATATATGTGGACATTTTAATTTACACTTATGTATGTGTTTATAGGTTTATATATGTATATCCCTTCTGCGGGCATCCTCACCACTATATATCCACACTTAATATAATTATACTACTACTACATCAACCTTTTTTATCTATAATTATTTAATCAATTATCTACCTTTCTATTGTTCTTCTGTTCCTGAGCCTACCACACATTCAACACATAATTGACTGCGAGAGCTAGAGGGCACAGGTGAGATGAGGGATCTACAAGGTGACACACAAATCAGTGAATCGCTTACAAGTTGGAGTACATGAATGCGATGGAAAAATATGAGAGCAGGCAAAACCTGATACACCGAGACCAGACAGAAGGAAGTCAACACAGATGGGCCTCACAACAGAAGGAAGACACTTTTCAATTAATGTATATTGTACTCTTAATCCTTATGTATCAAGTATATTGTTTGTTATATTTCCCAATCATTCCATCTCATTCATTCTCGTTGTACACCTCACTACACTGATATCTTCACAATTGTGTATAAAATGTATGAGGGGGCTTTATATTTTTTTTTTATAAAATAGAAGGAAAAAAAAAAAAAAAAAAAAAAAAGAAGGGAAGAGGGGGAAAAAAAAAAAAAAGAAAGAAAGAAATCAGGAAACAAAAAAAAAGAGATCCGAATCAAGTATGACAGAAAGTAAAAATGGTCCCAGGAAAACTATTGTGCATATTTATGCAAATACCTACGGCGGACAACTAGGAACATCAAAAGCGAGGAACAACGGGAGGAACATCACGGAAATACCAGGCTAGGTACAAACAGATACACACACGCATCCAAGCACTGGTTTATGCGTCTTAATATCGCCCAAATTGACTGCGGTCTGGGTCGGAATAGGCGCGCCTCCGCCAGTAGAAACTAGTGAGGCAAACACATAAAATAAAAAAATAAAAAAAAATAAAAAATATTGATACTTATAAGGTGAAATTGGCAATGTAATTTCAGAACTTATAAGATTTGTAGTCCCGAGTGGTCTGCCGGGATCTTTGTGAATGACAATGACAAGAATATTACCACTGCCTCACAGAGAGCATATTGTACGAGGCGACTAATTGTTTGACATGACATAACACCTGTCATTGTTAGGTGGTTTGTTTAGAACAGCATAGATGGCGCCTAACAGGCTGTGGGTCTACTTTCCTCTAGTGTTTGAGCCTATTAAGATGGACCCGCACATCGATTAACCACCCTCCGTAAGCGCTTGTCCCAGCGCAGCGAAGTATTAAGCTGCTTGAGCCTAGCCCACTAAGCAGAAAACCCTTCTCCCGGCTACATCCAGCTCATATCAGAGCTGGGACTGCACAGGGGCATCTGTCCCTGTAGAAGTACAGGTCGACTAAGAATTAAGAAAAGGTTTTTAGGTTGAAGTGATTTAAACTGCAGACTAGATTTTTATGATTTAACTTAACTTAACGTCTTTATACTGGTTTAGAAGACCTTGCAGAGTCTATATACAACCCGTTTCATTTACATCACCTTGCTCCAAAAGCTATGCGCATCCAATTTATTCTTAAATGCATTGACTGTCCCTCTCTCCACTACCTCCCTGGACAATGTATTCCAAGCATTCACCACTCTCTGACTAAAAAACTATTTCCTAATATCTAATCTGGACCTCTCTTTAGTCAACTTGTAGCTATGCCCTCTTGTTATTGTGGGTGGCTGTATTTTAAAAAACTTGTTATAGTCTATCTAATTTATCCATTCCTCTGATCATCTTATAAACCTGTATTAAGTCACCACGAACTCTTTTCTCTTCTAGTCACTGTAGGCTGATTTTTCTGAGTCTTTCTTCATAACTGTAATTCTGGAATCCCCCTATCAGCTTTGTCGCTCTATTTTGTACTGGTAGAGAAGATTGTAGATTTGTTATAGAACTTCTCTCAAAGGAAATGAGCTTTTTTTTGGCAAAACCCAGCGATCCAGCTGTAAATGAATACCCGACTACTAGTTAGAAAACTTATCTCATCTTGTTGCATATGCTCTCATTCAGACAGGCTAAAAATTTGTAGAATGTTGAGCAACCTTCTGAGTTTTAAATCAACCATCAATCATTCAAAACTTGTTCAGCTCCCTGTGAAGCATGTCTTCAACAAATACAAACCAAGTCATCGAACGTAGACCGGTCCATGTCTATTGAAGATTTTGTGTCTTGAACTTTCTACGGGATAGGATAGTCAGTCCCATGTCATAGGCTCCTTTCGCCTCTTTTGATATGTTTGACAGGTCACTGTGTTACTATTCTTTGCTCCCCTTTCTGGCCCTGGTAACACCATAAAAACCATAAACTGTGATACAGGTATTAAATAGAAAATTCGTTATTTTCCCAAAAATAAACAAGATTAGAGTTAGGAATAACAAAACAATAAGTAAGTAGCTGGGTGACTAATAAGAAATGGAACTAGTTGGCCCCCAAAGGGAATTAGTCAGCCCACACAGAACTGAGCTAATCAGCCCGTAAGGAAGAGAACTAATCACCCCATGCAGAACTGAGCTAATCAGCCCGTACGGAAGGGAACTAATCAGCCCACAAAGGGAGGAAACTAGTCAGCCCATAAGAAAGGAAACTATTCAGCCCACCAAAAAGGAAACTAGTCAGCCCACATGGAAGGAAATAAGTCAGCCTTTACAAGAGAGAGAGCTAGTTGGCACACAAGTAACTGAACTAGTCAGCCCACAGGGAAGGAAACAAGTCAGCCTTTACAAGAGAGAGAGAGCTAGCTGGCACACAAGTAACTGAACTAGTCAGCCCACATGGAAGAAAACAAGTCAGCCTTTACAAGAGAGAGAGCTAGTTGGCACACAAGTAACTAAACTGGTCAGCCCACATGGAAGGAAACAAGTCAGCCTTTACAAGAGAGAGAGAGCTAGTTGGCACACAAGTAGCTGAACTAGTCAGCCCACATGGTAGGGAATTAGTCCACCGTTACAAGATGATAAGGCACTAGTTGGTGTCAAGAAAGGTCTGGATGCAAGGGACTCACCCTGGGGGCCACTCTTCCCCTTCTTTCTCTTCTCACCTCACTCTGTTTCACTTGACTCTGTCCCACAGTCACACTCTTGCACAACTTTCACATGCGCCCTCATGGTGAGGCCCTTCCATTGCACTTTGGTTGGGCTAGCTTCTGAGGGCGCACAAACCTAGCATAGGTACATACAGATGCACACATTCATCCAAGCACTGGTTTATGCGTCCTGATATCGCCCAATGGACTACGGTCTGGGGTGGAAAATGGTGAGGCAAACATCTAAGCAAAAAAAAAAAAAAGGTGTCAAGAAATTGAACTAGTCTGTCGACATGGAAGGTAATTAGTCCACCCTTACAAGAAAGGGAACTAGTTGACACAAAGGGAATTAGCTGGCCCACATGATCAAATATGACATAGTACTTCACACACGGCAGTTACTGCTGTATGATTATTTGTTTTGTACTTTGAATCTATGATTTGCCATTTATGACATTTTGTGAATGATTAGTGGCTTCTGTACAGACATTTCAGTCAGTGGGCAAAGATATATGAAAGCCCAATATGTGAGCAAATTTCTGTAGTAGAGGCAAATAATGAAAAATCTATTATCAAATAAGCCTCACAAAAATGGTTTCAAATAAAATTGATAAAACCGATAATAGACCATACAGGTAAAGTGAATGAGCAAGTACAGGTAAAAAAGGCAAATGCAATGTTAGGTATGATAACAAGAAATATTAAACATAGGCGATTGGAAATGACACTCAAACTGTATAAAGCATTAGTTAGACCTAGATTGGAGTACGGTGTACAGTTGTGGAGTCCTTATCGTACAGGGGATATAGTCATGCTGGAAAGGATACAAAGAAGAGCAGCAGAAGTGAATGTGGGTTTCCAGAATTATAATTGAGAAAATACTCAGAAAAACTGACCTACAGTGTCTAGAAAAGAGAAGAATTCAAGTTGATTTAATACAGGAAAATAATATAACCAGCGGAAAGTATGAATTAGACTATGGAAAGTTTTTTTTCAAAATAGCCGCCTGCAAGACCAAGTGAGCATAGCCACAAATTAATTAAAGAAAGGCGCAGATTAGATACCAGAAAATATTTGTTTAGTCTGAGAGTGGTGAATGCCTGGAATGCATTGCGACAGGAAATAGTGAAGGCAGGGTCAATTAATGCATTCAAGAATAGATTAGATGCACATAGGTATTTTTAGATCAATTGAATGTAAAAGAAATTGTTATATATAGACTCTCAAGTCTTTTAAACTAGTATAAAGACATTCAGTTAAAATGCTAGTTCTACATTACTCCTTACATTTTAAAAATGAATAATTACTTGCTTGACAATTAGTATGTGGTACATATAAACTTTGCATATAGGAGTAATTTGCCATCTACTGCGTGAATAAATAAATTTAAGTCAGAACATTGAACATTCTTTGTTTATGATCTCCCTCACCTCACAGCAGCCTTTCCATGTATTATCATTTGCATTTGTATCTTCAGTTTGTTTCATGTTTTATATATATACATATTATTAGTTAGTAATAGTTCAATTTTGAATTGAAAACTAAATAGTTTGGTCACATGATAACAATGTCGCTTGAGCCTAAAACACCAGATAAAAGGACTTATGAGCAAGAACAAAGATGTTGCAGTGGCATGGATTGAAAGTAATGATTGGAATTTGAAAGAAGTTTGCACCTCTTCACATTTTCTGACATAAGTTAACACATGAGATTTGACTTAAGATTAAGATGAAAAATAACATGATAAATAAGATATTTATGAATTGAGATAAAATATAACATGATAAATAAGATATTTATGAATTGAGATTAAATATAACACAATAAATAAGATATTTATGAATTGAGGTAAAATATAACATGATAAATAAGATATTTATGAATTGAGATAAAATATAACACAATAAATAAGATATTTATGAATTGAGATAAAATATAACATGATAAATAAGATATTTATGAATTGAGATTAAATATAACACAATAAATAAGATATTTATGAATTGAGGTAAAATATAACATGATAAATAAGATATTTATGAATTGAGATAAAATATAACATGATAATATAATTTGATACATCATTTAGGTAATGTAAGGGAACTCCTTCAGCAGACTTAACCGCTGGTCAGGAATGAACTGTTAGAGACTTCAGTATACTAAGCTTGTGAGGTCAGGTGGCCATATCCCTTCCTTGCTGCCTTTTTCTTTCCTATCTGTAAGTAGGGACCCATTTATCACTTAACATAACATATATAGGATGATAAATAAGAAATTATGTGTGACTTAAGATAAACAAATAAACAAAATAGCATGATAAATAACATATTTTTTATTGATTTAATTTAAAACATAGTATTATACATATAGTATTATTGCTGACTACAAATAAAATAATTAATGATACATATATTATTATTGCTGACAACAAATAAAATAATGCATGATACATATAGTATTTTTGCTGACTACAAATCAAATAATGCAAGGTACATGTAGTGTTATTGCTGAGTACAAATAAAATAAAGCAAGATACATATAGTGTTATTGCGGACTTCAGATAAGATTTGATGCAGGGGTTATAACTACATATAAAATTAACCACTATAGAAGTTCATCAGCACTATGGCTTGTACAAAAAAAGTCAACTGCACTGTCTCTTGGCTCCTATGGAGATAGAAAGAGATGATTAAATGAAGAAAATACATAGCATGATGTATAATAATAATAATAAGTTACTTATAACAAGCGCCGATGCTGGCAGCATCAGACATGTGTATTCAGAAATGACTTCACAGTTCGATTCGAGAACCAACTTTACCACACTTGGACAGCATCAGTAATTTGCCTGTGCTGCATTCTGTCCTTTTATACAGCTAGCTTTTTTTATGCCAGAGAAATGACCCTCTCCTTGTGGCTGAGAGCACTCTGTGTGATGGCAGTGCACCAGAATGAGCGGATTTGAGCCAGTAGTTCCTAGGAGGAGACACAAATAAGAAAACTGTTCAGAGATACTTTCAGAGTCTTTGTAGTGGGTTTTTTTAATTTAATGTCTTCCCCCCACCACCACCTCCAGCGACGAGCGCTTTCATGTCCTCAGTTCACAGTATAACAGCTGATTAAAGAGACGTTTAAAAGGCATGTGAGCAACATGACTAGTACATCTGGGCTTGGCTGTTTGCAGCAAAGTATGCTTGCCCAACAGTCATGCCCTGCTGACAACTTCAAAGTTTGGCACTGTGTCCTGCTGGGCAATTCTGAGTAGCCTGGTCAGACAACTCATTTAGAAATGTTTGTTTCCTGAGACGGACAATATAACCAAACATGCGCTGGATTTGAATCAACAGAAAAAGATAAGTTGGGAAGCCAAAGCAAAGTACTGCGGAAGAGGATCCCATGGCATCTGGAGTCTCATAGATGGAACTCAAAAGGATGGATCAAAATAGGAATAGATCGCAAACATCTATTTCAATCCTGTGTTCCAATTGGAACTATACATGTCAAGTCAAGATATAATAGCGGGCATCAGAAACAAAAATGGATGACTTCATAAAAATAATTACTGATTTCAGATAATAAAACTGCTGACTGCCAGTATTAAGTATGAATTTATATCTCTAAAATAATTTGTTATCAAAGATTAATTCTATTTCTCAAAAATAATTTGTAATCAAAGATGAATTCTATTTCTCTAAAAATCATTTGTTATCAAAGATGAATTCTATTTCTCAAAAATCCTTTGTTATCAAGGATGAATTATAATTCTCTAAAATAATGTTTGTATCTGTCTCATTCAATATTATCTAGATGGCAATGTTTATATGAACAATGATTTCGTAATAAACTAAATAAATGTACTGGAAGCTGTTTTTAGTTGTAGTTCATGAGTCGATTGATTTGAGTTGTTTGGATGCTACTAGTTCTAAGTTAATTTGCTCTTGGGATTTCTTTGGTAGCAGACTCTAGCAGACTCAAGAGATCAGGTACCTGGACAGCATTTTCTTAGTAGACGGCAGGTACGACATAGAGATTGAAACCAGAAGTTAGCATGGATGACTTCTCAACTGGAGACACTGTTCAAACATCCTCACATTAGTCTGACAACAAAGCAACAACTGATCCACAGCATCTTTCTAACAACCCTGTGCTGCTAGAGCCAAGTGTGGGCCATGTCCCAGGCACGAGAGAGTAAAATCTCCCCCTGCAAAATCAGATAGATGCGAATGGCCGCCGGAGTCTCCATAAGAGTCAGATTGAGAAATTAGGATGTTCGTAAAAGGGTCGGTGCGATCCCATGCGCCGAATACATGTCCAGACAGAAGTCACGCTGGTTTGATCATCTCATGAGGATGTCTCCTGATCACTCGGTCCGGCTTCCATGCATGAAGGCGGCCGAGAGGAAGGTGGAGAGCCTACGTAAAGACGTCACGAGATGATGCCAGAAGAAGCGATTAAAGTCTTCATGACGCCCATCAGGGTACAAGTGGACCAATATCTAACTACTAGGAGCCTTGGTCAGTAAATTTCACATGATCCTGATGGTACTAGTCATTGCCACTGAAGCGATAGATTATGTAGTGACCTCATTATATGTGATACTCAGGTCAGTTTGTGGGAATGCTCCTCCACACTTTGCTAGTTTGTCTGCAGCTTTATTACCTTCAATATTGCAGTTGGATGGAATCCACTGTATGACCAACCTTGGGTGTTCTGCTGAAAGCTGTGTCAGGGAGTGCTTAATTGTTTGAGATCTTCATCCTTGTGTTGTTTTAGCGTTGCTAATGCTGATGAGGCATCAGTGAGGAATACTATTTTTTTTTTATGGGAATCATCTTGGTGGAAGGTACTTAAGGGCTGGCTAAAGTATGAGTGGATAGCAATTGTAAATGCATCAAACCTGCAGTGGCTGGTGTGAACCCACTGTCCTGGTTAAGCTAGGATTCCGGGCAACGACAGAGCGGATATCCTGACTTCACAAGCACCCGTTATTAGTGCACTACATAAGTATATAAAGTAAGATGGCCGCGCCTTAATGGCTGCGCTCTCGACTCGCTCCAGTGTTTGTGTCATTTTCTCATGTTTGGTGGTTCCTGTTCGAATTAAAATTCACAACTCCTTCACCAGATGATATCAAGGACTTTATTCTGTGGAATTGATAGGCTTTTGATTGGTTATCCTGTTTGTTATGCTGTATTTTGCTGCATTTCATGCCTGGCGTAAACTGTGGGAAACCAGTGATGGAGTTTGGTGTTCTGCTTAACTGCATACCAGAATTAAGTCCAGGTTATCACTACTCAAGGACCTTCCTGCTCGGACTGAAGTCAATGTCCTCCTGCCCTTCCCTCCCTCAACCAGAAGTTACACGATACCTTTCACAACCTCGTATTCTCAGCACAGCAAGGGTCACGCTGACCAAAAGGTGGACACAATCTAGAAGCCTGGGCTGCGGGACACGGAAAAACAGGCAGTTTGGCACTGACAGACACGGAAAGCCTGACACAAACATTGGTCTAACACACTCACCGTGGCCCTCATCCCAAAGCAGCGGAGTACTCGACTCCACCTGGGAAGTCTGTAGAGATTTCGGTCGATGCGCTACGCATGAACACATCCTCAGTAGTTGGACATGGTAGTGGTCGATTGATGCAACGAGGCTTTGACTCCTACGCAAACATTTTTATTATAAGTATAGTCTAAGTGGCATTCTGAAATCTATCAATGACATTCAACAGTTACCCAGAGAGATAGCCTCTATAAGTTTGATTGGAGTGCAGTAAAGTTGATAATGAGTCACACAATTAAAATACTGCTCAAGATCATACAAGAGAGAATAAGAGGTAAAATAGAGAGGGAAGTTTCAGAAGAACAATTTGGTTTTCGAAAGTTTAATGGAACAAGGGAAGTAATTTTCTGTTTGCGAACTTTGACAGAAAAATATATAGAAATATATAATGACATTTATATTTGCTTTATGGACTACCAGAAGGCTTTTGACAGAGTCCACCATGAAAAATTAATTAAATGTCTCCAAGAAATAGGTCTAGGTGGTAAAGACAGAAGACTGCTCCGTAGTCTGTAAGGGGAACAAACTGCTACAGTAAAATCAGGAAAGTTATGCTCTCCAAGTAGAAATGTAAAAAGAGGAGTGAGACAGGGATGTGTATTATCCCCTTGTCTTTTTAATTTCTACACAGAACAAATATTCAAACAGATAGAGGGGATGCCAGGGCTTGTCGTTGGAGGAGTGTTAATGAACAATCTGAGATATGCAGATGATACAGTTTTGATGGCAAAAAGTGAGCAAGAATTACAGGAGCGTGTGACAACGATAAACACAATAAGTCAAGAGTTTGGATTAGACATAAACATTAGGAAAACAAAGACTATGATAATTGGGAAAAGTAACAAGAAACCATGCATGCAGATAAAAATAAAAGATCAACTACTTGAACAGGCACAGCATTTCTCCTATCTAGATGATATAATAACGGGAAAAGGCAGCTGTGAAAGAGAAATAAGAAAGAGAATAGGCAAGGCCAAGATGGTATTCAACAACATGCGACACATACTGACATCCAAACAGGTAAATCAGAATTTGAAAATGAGAATTGTCAGGTGTTGGTATACTTGTCACTACTTTCTGACGCAGAAACAAGGACAATGAATAACAAGTTGGAAAAGAGTATTGAAGTCTTCGAAATGTGGGTATATAGAAGATTATGTCGCATTTCTTAGAAATGGGGGAAAACAAATTTGGAGGTATTGCAAAAGTTCGGGGTGAAAATGGAATTAATGACCGAAATCAGGGATAGACAGTTACGTTATTTTGGTCATATAACAAGACATACCTACTTGTTGAAGACCATATTGGAGGGTAGGGTGGAAGGCAGTTGTTCAAGAGACAGGCAACGCTTTAACTTAACTTAACTTAACGTCTTTATACTGGTTTAGAAGACCCTGCACAGTCTATATACAACCAATTACATTTACATCACCTTGCTCTAAAAGCTATGCGCATCCAATTTATTCTTAAATGCATTAACTGTCCCTCCCTCCACTACCTCCCTTGACAATGCATTTCAAGCAGACACCACTCTGACTAAAAAAATATTTCCTAATATCTAATCTGGACCTCTCTTTAGTCAGCTTGTAGCTATGCCCTCTTGTAATTGTGGGTGGTCTGTATTTTAAAAAAAAACTTGTTATAGTCTAATTTATCCATTCCTCTGATCATCTTATAAACCTGTATTGTCACCACGAATTCTTCTCTCTTCTAGACACTGTAGGCCGGCTTTTCTGAGTCTTTCCTCATAATTGTAATTCTGGAATCCCACTATCAGCTTTGTAGCTCTTTTTTGTATTCTGTCCAGCATGTTTATATCCCCTCTATGTGTGGGTGGATAACATCAGGAGATGGACTGGAAAAAACCTCTCACTTTGCACAATTGCGGCAAGAGATAGAGTACACTGGAGATCCATTGCAGCCGACCTTCAATGCAGAGATGGCACCTGAACTGAACTGAAGTTGATTCTTAGAAATAGTAGCAGAACATAATAGCCTCAAGCATATCGCTCTTTATTTGTCTTTTACGACATGCTAGGAAACTAACAGTGGCCCAATTCCTTTAACCCCGGCTAAGGATTGGGTGATTGAAGGTCTTTAGTCGAATGAAAATGATACCTCTTGCATTTGTGGACCAGATGGCAGAAAAAGAAAAAAAAGGTAAGAGAACCATGTAATCAAATCGAAGCGGACGAGCAAACCCAATTACTTCCCGTTTAGGACGCTCTCGTGTGTTACTATAGAAACACTAATAGCTGACAATATGGCGGCTAATGTTGTAAACAGCTTGAAAATGAATGTAGGGCATTAATTGCATTATCTGCGGTACACGCTAAAAGCTACACTATCGAGGAACGTGCTATCACTCATTACCAGTATGAAAACGATGTTAGATAATTTGTATAATATATGTGTTTGCTACTTTGACGTATTATGTGTGCCTGCATAATGTGTTTTTGTTGTTCTGAGTCAGTCTGAGTATCAATAAACTCGTTAGTCATTATGTAATTAACGGTTGTTGTTGTTTAATCCCCACAATGAATAAGTTTACTCCTTTTGTGCGCCCTGAAAAGGACGTTAAGTGGCGCGTTGTGGTAGCTTTCCTGGCATCCTGAGTGTGCTGATAAAGTGCACTTTAGTGGTCATCGGTCCTTTAGACGGTTTTGCCATGGTGGCCTGGTTTCACCTGTGTGACGCTCACTACTACGAGGATCACGTCAATCAAATCTCATCAGCCTAACTGCCTTGAAAACAGCATGTTTCCAGAGAACGCTACATGGTAGATAGATATTGGTTTTGGTCAGTATATTGTGTCTGCCCACAAAGCAATGTCCTGGTCAGAATGTTGTGCCTGACCAGAATAACAGTAAAACATCTCAGTTCCCCATCATTAACAGTTAATGAGCAGTAAGTAATGTTATTAATATGAACACTGGTAGTAAGACTTTACAAATATTCTATAAAGGATTTTGGGAGAAACAAATGTAAAACATATCTTTTCAGTTCTTTAAATGTAATATTTTCAACATAATAAAATAAGTATATATTTTTTTTACATCAACATTGACAATCCATGTTCATCTTATTTTCAGATCAGGAATATTTTTTTGGCCAGGAATAATCCAACCACCAATGAGATGTTAAGGACAACATGGCATTTAAATTTATTCTGGGTCGTCATATGAAAACAATTCTTAATACTACTGAAGAGAAACAAAAGAAAGATATTAAAGATTATGTTGGAGGCCATCTCAATGAGTCTGTTCTTCTGAGAGAAACCATAGCATTGCCTCATAAATCATGGGCAAGTGCTAATAAAGACACTATTCACTTAACTAAACCAGTCAAAACTTCAAACAAATCTAGAGTCTCCAAAGAAAAGACATCACAACAGGATGCTTTGTATGACTTTGTCCTAGGCCCATCAGGAGTATTACCCAGAGGCCCGTGCAGTTCATCTAGAACACCAGAGATTCGATACAGGTTAATAATAGTATTTGAATACTTTCTTGAAAATAATAACAAATAAGAATAAAATAGTAATTACATTTAGGAAATTTGAAGGTGAATGATTTTGGTTTGACATTATACACATTTTAGATTTTCTCAGAGTTATGCCATTCACATTCAAATATCATTATACTTAATTTACATAATTTTATCTTTATCCCATTATTCCTATAGCTGTACTCTTTGATTCCATATAATACTTTTCTTTTTAACAATTCCTAAGGATAATCACAGAGTCAGAATTACAGGCAGAGAAAAAGAATGAGCCACAGTCAAAGATATTAAAGTCACAGTACTCTGAGCTTGAAGATGGAGTTTTAGTGGAAGAATTACCACCTTATGAACTGAGAATTCCAGATCATCACAATCACATGAGAGATCCAGTGCTAGATGTAGGGGCTTATCAACAGTCTTTAGCTGGAGATCGCATGCTCGCATCACAGACATCTTTTTTGTCAAGGAGATCAAAACCAGAATCACTTGCCTTGTGCATGAATTCAGCTCTGTCAGTGCACAATCAGGGTAAGCTTTATCTACGAATATTGTACTTATTTTTCTATGCAGCGGAGCTAATTATGCAAAATATTTCTCTTCTTCTTCTCTCTCGCCATGTTTTTTTAAATTATGTCTACATATGAAGTACGGTTTTCTGGATAAAGGTTGCTGTAGTGGAGAGGTCTTCAAAACATCCAAACAGCTCTGTGTGGAGGTTTGTTTCCGTGGGCTTATGCTCAGTACACAGTTATCTATCTATCCATATAACAGTCTTCAAAGATACATTTGACTGCTTGTCCGCATGTACACATGGGTGATGGAGCCAATTTAAGCATGTGTAAGTGGATATTAAATCTGTTATATCCCGTTCTCAATCAGAACAGGATTACTTGCTCTGCTCGATCCAGGTAGTGATAGTTGTCTCTCGTTTGGTCAACTTTCATTATGGCTTGGCTAAGGATCATCTTATCCTGGAAGGTGATTGTTTGTTCTTTTTGTTCTTGTGTTGCTCTCTCCTTTGCTAACATGTCTGCCATCTCATTTCCTAGCATGCCACAGTGTGATGATTGATACTGTAGCATGATTCTTGTCTTGACATTTAGTTTATTTGTTTTGTTCATTATTTGTGCAAGATTCTATGAATTATATGATTCAAAAACACACAATAATGTAATCATTAGTCAATCCTTGTTGATGATAAATTCCTTTTATAATTGTTTGTTAAGCAATCCAGAATTATAAAAAAAAATTTTCTAGCCCAGAAACTAGTAACAATGTGCATGGGATTACCAGATGTCACAAATGCTTCAGAGGACTTCAAATGGTAACCTTAAAAGTGGGATAGAAATTAGAAAAACCATTCCTTTGTATTGTAACTTGCTAATATGGTTGTTAAGGCTGTCAAGAGTGTCCTGCACGTGCCATCATGGTGCAGGCAAACAATATGAGGTCATAATTTCAGTTAAAAGATGGCTGCCTCACTATTGACAAGCACAGGAGTAGCATTCCGTTATCTGTTTTTTTAGCAACGAAATGGTGAAACCTATAGAAATTTGTTGGCGAATGAAGCTCTAGTACGGGGATGCATGTCTTTCACTCCAGCAAATGGCAATCACAGACAATCAGCGATTTTCCTTTACCAGACGGTCAACGGTTGCAATCGAGTATGAGGTCACTACTTGGTGTTCCTGACTCGGTCGTGAACAGTCTGTCCCAGAACTCATGCCATATTGGAACTTTCTACTCCATTCATACACTTTAAACAAATTTACTAGAAAATAGTTCTTTGTGTAAAAAAACCATGAACAACCCAAAGAAAACATTGAAGATGATGCATATTAAAAAATTGACATGATATATGATGATGTCAAAGATTAAAAGTCAGTAATAAATGTTGACTAACTTGATCTTTCAATTTCATTACAAGAAATATGCATGATCAAGTGAAAAATGGTGATTTAGAATTGAAAATGTAGGGCTAGATATCTTGTGTGAATAATTAGAGACAGAGATAGCCAAACCGCATTACATATTTGAAATTTTGGTGTCTGATCAGTTCACAAAATGATAGTTAACATATTGTTCACGCACTACAGAGATGATACATGATTTGCAAAGAATAGTGAAATTCGTGTATCATTCAGAATTATGCTATGGTCACAAAATAATCAGTTAATCTTCTTCATTTTACAATAGATGGCTCTCATCTTCAATGAAGTTCTTAAAATTGTGAAAAAGTAAAAGTAGTGATTTACTAAAAATTATGAAATGATCAAATTCTTTTGCACTGTATACAAAAACATCAAAAAATACAAAAACATTTTTAAAAATTGATTTAATTAAGTAGATAAATAAAATAACAGTTGTGTAATTTAAACCAAAACACCAATACATTTTTTAAAATCCAATACACTAATTCACAAAAGAAACATCATAATAACAAAATTACAACATGTTTTAGTATTAAAAAAGGTTTCCTTCCAACAGCACAGTTCTGAAACCTAAGCAAAACCACTCAGAAAAATGGTGTCAAAGATATGGTGAGGAATGGATGGAGATCAAAGAAGAACTTGCAAATGGGCATAATACGCTATGCCATGCCCTTTTTGGAGAGCTCTGAACAGATTACAAATGGGAGTTTCCAGGTGTATAGTGAAGGCAGGATCAATTCATTGGATGCACAGTTATGTTCAGATCAATAAAGTAGCAGAAACTGGTTGTGTACAGACTCTGAAGAGTCTTCTAAACCAGTATAAAGAAGTTAAGTTAATATGAACTTGAAAAAAAAACAGGGCTATGCAGACAACAATGTCTGTGATTGTAAACCATCCAAGACATCAAACACCTGTATGACTGCCCAAGAATGCAAAAACCATGTACTTTGTCAAATCTCATGGCAGTAAATGAAAGAACTTCCAATGCAGCTGATTTTTGGTCCAATAATTTGTGAGGTTGCCGGAAACAAAAAGTAGAAAGTATAAAGAACATATTTTTAAATATTTTTAAATTTATGTTTCATTTATGATTATGTATCATCAAGGCATCACGAAAAGGGACCAGTACAGGAAAAGAAAAGCTTTTGATTTGGCTGTTCAACAGAAAAAGGAAGTGTCTGAAAAAAGGAAAATATTATCCGGGCAAATAACAGCACAACATCATGAGCAGAAGTTGCAGCAAGTGAGTATTTTTGAAAAGGTAGTAACTGCTAGGGGGAGTGGTAGTGCATGTAGAGAGCAGCTGCTTCTTCTTCTTCTTCTTCTTCAATCAATTGATGCTATGCTTCTAGCCCGGGGAAGTTCACTAAGGAGACTGAGTTTCAGATATTTGAGCATGGTCGCTTCTTAGGACCAAACTGCCTCTCTTTGGTCTGCATAACTTGACTTAACATCTTTGTACTGGTTTAAAGACTCTGCAGAGTCTTAAAAATGAGGAAATGAGTTACAAATGAGGAAATACGAGAAAGAATTACAACAGCAGTAGGGCCTTTTGAAGACATGGCAACTGTCAAAAGAAGGAGACTCGTTTGGTATGGTCACATATCGAGATCCAATGGGCTTGTAAATACGATCCTGCTCTGAAAGGTGCAAGACAGATGACGAAGAGACAGTCTCAAAAAGTGGTGGGAGGACAACATTAAAGAATGGACTAATCTCCGGCCAGAAGAGGCACAGAGAGCAGCAGCTGACAGAGGATGGCATGGGGTTGTGAGGATGTCTTCATGTGTGCCCCAACGACTTCACTGGTTACGGGATGACATAACCTAACTGCAGAGTCTGTATACAACCAATTTCTTTTACATTCACTTGATCTAAAAAAAATTATGCGCATCCAATCCATTCTGGAATGCATTAATTGACCCTGCCTCAACTCCTGTGGCAATGTATTCCAAACATTCACCACTCTCTGACTAAACAAATATTTTCTAATATTTAATCTGGACCTTTCTTTAATTAATTTGTAGGGCTGTGCCCTTTTGTTCTTGTAGGCGGCTATATTTTGAAAAACTTGTTATAGTTTAATTTATATTCATAAGTGGAGTAGTCCTACAGAATATAGAGAGCATGCACATGATTGCAACATTAAATTTTGTGTCCTTTTTTCTCTCCTTTTGGAGTATAGTGTCACAATTATAGTTAACTTACTTTATAAAGCCCACATTAAAGGACTTTATGTGCTGTTACAACATGGATGTGCAGTGGCCCTATTCTTTTCTCTCTAGTAACGGACCCTGGGATCTACTCAAAGGAATGGCAAAATTTAGCTTGTGGATAAACAAGTCACATGGTGCTCCGCTCTATCCAGCTGGAAATGGGTACTTAGCTCTCTTAAGGAAGACAATACACTGACAAAATGAACTAGTTACACCACCTCACAAAAACTGAGAGTTTATACAGTTAAATCAATAACGCTTCATCCTCAATAGTTTTATCTGCTGTTAAATACGAAGGTAAGTCCGTAAGTAGGTCACAAACTGATATAGAATAGCTGAAAACTGTAGTTAGTAGTTCCTAAAGGTGTCAATAGATGGCACAATCATCCAGCTTTGTGATTACTGTAGGTAGCAGATGCTAGTTGTCGTATGCACATGCGCAGCTCAGATACAGAATGGCATCCATGCTCATAGAGTGTACAATCAAAGAACAGCTTGCTATTGTGCCTTTTTTTGAGGGCTAAAGGTCTTTTTGTGAAAGATATTCATAAGGAAATGCTTCCTGTTTATGAGAAAAAATGTCTCATAAAATGATGCATTTCTGAGATTCGACGTGGTCGTTCTGTTCATATTGCAACAGAAGCATCTCTACAGTAGTTGGGGGTGGGGGGGGGGGGGGGGGGGGGGGGGGGGGGGGGGGGGGGGGGGGGAGATAATTCGAACTGACAGGTAAGTAACATTAGACAGTATTGCACCAGCAATACGGTATTCATAAGGTTTAGCCTACAGCGGGAGACGTTTTGCAAATAATGAAGAGATTGGACATGAAATACGATTGTGACTGAGATAGCAGACAAAAGAATCCTGAGATGAAATTTGTGTTATACTGATAAGGTGATGGAATAAATTGGTGGAAATTATATAGAGAATTAAGTGACAATGCAAGTGCAAATATAAATAATTTTCAAGTTTGTATCTGATTTAGTTTTTTTAATACTTATTACTGACTTGTCCTCGTACATCAAATTAATTTTTTCATTTAAATTTTTTACTGAAATATTCATATAAATATTTGATAGAATGTTATAGTTAAAAAGCTTCTTCATTCATTAACTTTTTGTTTATACTTTAATAATACAAAAGTATTTTTATTTACCTTTTTATTTTGTTGATTCTCTCTTTAATTCTGTCTTCTTTCAACGTTTAGTTACTCAATTCACATTTTATCTCCTATTAATTGTTGATGAATTTACTCCTTCTTATCATGACATTATATGACTATATTTTCTGATTATTATGTGCAGGAACTTCAATATTTAAGCCTCAGTGATGCCATACCCAACCTCTGTCATTTGCAAGCCTGTAGTGATGTTCTCAGTGATATTATGAAAGAGTCACCCAGTCTTAGCTATATCCTACATTCTATTAAGGTAAACTTTATTATTTTTTTCATCAAAATTTCAGCTATATTTCAGTACATTTAATTTTAATCCTTCAAGTTTGGATCATAAAATTTAATTATTTGTAAAAATTCAAATCCTGAACAATTTTTTTTTAAAATGTTAATTGTTGTTGTCCCATCTATGTTTATCATGCTTAACATCATAACTATCTAGATTTTATTTTGTTCAATCTGTCATGTTTTTTACATCAAATATTTATGTCTTTTTCTTAGTGGTAAACTATAAATTGAAAACAATTTCTATTAAAGCAGATTCTTTGCTGTTCATATTTTCAGGGTTTCTAGCCATAGTCTTGTAGTTGTTTTGTTTTTCATGGTCAGGTTAGGTCAGGTCATCCTGTAACCGGTGAGGTCGTTGGGGCACACATGAAGACATCCTCATAACAGCACGCCACCCTTCTCTGTCAGCAGCCGATGTCTGTGCCTCTTCTGGTTTGAGATTGGTCCATTTTTTTAAGTTGTCCTCCCATCTCTTTTTGGGACGGCCTCTGCGTCGTCTGCTTTGTACTTTTCCGTGGAGGATTGTATTTGCAAGACCATTTGATCTTGATATGTGACCGTACCAAGCGAGTTACCTTTTTTTTGACAGTTGCCAAGAGATCTTCAAAAGGCCCTATTGCTGTTGTAATTCTATCTTATATTTCCTCATTTGTAACTCGATCTTTGTACATGACATTTAAAAGTCTTCAGAAACATCTCATCTCCAAGGCTTGTATCCTTCGTTGAAGGTCAGCTGTAACTGTCCATGTCTCACAAGCATAGAACTCATTATTTATATTTTTAAAATGTTATAAATGACATGAAACAGAGAAGAGGTAATCCCATATCAAAAAACTACTGTAAGAAAAGTGTTAGACACTTCAATTTGCTTAAATGGAAAACGTTTTATAGAATCAGCTTCATTGAGAAAGGTAGAACCAAACATACATGGAAAAGAGAATTTGAGAAGGAACTAAGATTAAATGATTACACCTGGAGAGAGGTAGAAAGAGCAGCCTGGGACCATGCATGCTGGCTGGATGTTGTCAATGGACTATACACCAAGAGGGGCAATGTGCTTTGATTTTATTGATTTTCATTGCACCTGGACCCCCCCCCCCCCCCCCCCCCCCCCCCGCATATGTGCTCAGCCTTTTCATTGCTGAAAGTGTTGACTGCAGAAAATTAACTGTATAGCTCCAACGGCAGCTTCATGCAAGGAGGAGTACCTGAGAAGATGAAGCAGAAG